>VUJU01000513.1:0-100842 GCA_009835225.1 Aphis craccivora
GGGGTTAAAACCATGAACGCAATTTATACCATGTATGTGGTTTCAACCTGGAAAGCGGTTATAACCATGTATGTGGTTGTAACCAAGTTTCTTATACCAAGTATGCGGATGATACTAGTTTGGTACCAAGCAGTGGCGGCGAAGTCCATGTTGAAGTCGGACCATGGCCCGACTTCTTTTTTGAAAAATGTGGCCGGTTGGCCACTTTATATTAACATCATATAACTTTTATTATGAATAAATGTATATTTCACACCCCTACCCCAAATTTGAATACTTTTTTTACGCCAATGGATATTGAGGTCGTGAAGTTTTAAAATTGCCCGACCACATTTTAAAAACTTTGGCGCCACTGCGCTTACCGATCCTTCAGTAAATCATATCAATTTAATACAAGGTATTATTTAACAATTATTATTTAAAAAAAATTATAATATTAATTTAACCTTTTGATTAGATAATTTAAATGTATACTCTTCCCAGATAGCATAAAAATATTTTATTCATGATTTATAACGTTTTTGTTTATAAAACTATACATAAAATGTTTTACTTTACTACTCTAATAATATTAAATATAAAAAAAAATAATATATATTTCAATATTTGTATATTGTCAGTTATTTAGCAAATTATGGTATTGAATTCGTATATTTTATAAATTTAAAATATTCATTAATAAATTGTTCTAAGATATAAAAGTCAACGGACTGAGAAAAACATTTAATATTAACCTAATTAACACAAAATAGTAAAAAAAAGCCTTTACACAAATTAAAAACTATAAAAATACTAAGATAAATAAAAAGTTGTAAAATTGAATAGAAAATTATTGAATTATTTAAAATAAAAAGTTTAAAAAAAAATAACTCGTTAACTTTGCCATTAATTTTTAACCTATTGATACACACCTTTGCAATTGTAGTTACGTTCCTATACGATTGTTATTTGAAAATCTATAATCACTATCATATATTTATATGTATCAGGTGCCTATTGATAAGTAATCAAGTAAAAATTAGGTAAATTTCAACACTTAAAAATTATTTATAAACTTGCATTAATAACAGTTCAAGAGTCTTATTGTACATTCAGTAAATACAGTAAAATTATATTTTATAATATACCTTGTAAATTAGCTAGGCACTGAAATGATTATGAATTATAATGATCCAACTCCTCAATATAAACGTAGACACAGTGGTGCATATTAAATAAACAATAATTGTTTGTAGTATTTAAATTTTGTTTTACCAAATCCATCTGCTTAAGATAATATTTACGTCGTAATTTGAATGTAAGTTGAATAAGTATACACTTAATGAATTGTTGAGTTTCTGAAAGCGTAGAAACGAGTAGTTTAGGGTTGTTTCATATTTCAATATTGCAGTTAAAATCATAAAACATAAATAATACCTAATAAAAATAATTCCATGAAATTTTAATTATGAATTTTGGTAGTTTAGCTACACATTTAGAACTTAGTTTTTGCTACATGATTAGTCTTAAAATTCATAGTTCATAATTAAATAAACAATTAACCATACTGAAAGTTATAGGTATAAAATTAAGATTTTCACGAATTTCGATTTAGTTCAAATTTACCATTGGTACTTTGTACATGTCATTTATTAATATTATGAAAAAAAGTATTGGTTTTTGTATTTTTGAAACAAGCAGAAAAAAAGATAGAACATATGATCGTAATTTAGAATTACTACAATACGTAGTAATACGTTTATTTAGACAGAATTAACATCTGAATTATTTTGAAAACAATTTTACGATTTAAAAGAAAACTATCCATTTTATGGTTACTTACATATGCATTAAATTGTATAAAAAGATGATTTTCAAACAATCTGTTTGATGATGTTAAAAAAAAATGATCATCTGTGTATCTCGAAAGAAATACATTATTCACGAAATGGATACATTTTAGTAATTTCACAAAGTGGATGTCCACTCATATAATATGACCGAATAGATTACACACAACGATTTATGATTTTATGAACAATTATTATTTATTATTGCTCAATAATTCGATGTTTGAAACGACTTTGGTTTTACAATGATATGAGAACTAAAATAAATATTCGATTAGACGTTCGCCGAAAACGGTTTTCGGAATTTTAGATTTGAAACAATACGAATATATTATATTAATATACGAGCAGATCACATCTCGTATTCGTTATCCTGTTCTTATTAGAAATATTTATTTTTAATTGAATTATAGATTATAAATACAAAATAAGCCCAAGTATTATCAACCGGACCATTACATGAATATAGTACCTAAAGAGATTGAAAATATAGTTTAAAAATAACAGATTCTGAAACTATTTGATGTAGAGTATATTTGTCTCTATACACATTCAAGAAGCTGTATAGGAATATAATAAAATCCTCGTGGGACGAAAACTTCGTTCAATCCACCTCTCCCCCAAAATGTGGTGATGGGTGAGCAGATTGGCGAGTCATATTTTATATCATATCATATATGTATATGTATACTATTTCATATTATAGAGCGACTCGATTGAGTTTTGAAAAATTTAAACAGAAATCACGATCGTTATATAATATTATACTTCTATAGGCAAAGAAAATGACGAGCAATGTAGTATGGAAAAAAACGTTCTCGATAAATTAAACGTCGTGAAATAAATCGCTATCTACTCATCATCGACACAGAGAGAAAAACGATTAACTATACCAGCTATAGCGTACTCAAATCGGAAAAACAATCCGACGATAGACGCGCTGTCGTTTCTAGTTCGGAAATCAACGTTCCATTATATTATTATTGTGTACGGGACGAAAACGTAAAAGTAAACTGTGGCCGATTTTGTCTATATGTATAATATATATCCGTCCCCTTAATTGCGAAACACAATAAATCCTGCAACGTCGAACATAATGTAATTAATAATACGCGACGAAACAGTGTAAACGTGTAATGAGTAACGATAGCAACGATCGACCGTTTTAATAATAATACAAAAAACTAAAAAGTATACACCGACGGGAGACAACAGAAGTCATATAGGTTCGTACATCTACGATATTATTCTAGTATTAGTAGTATATCTCTTAGTAGTAGTAGGTTGTAGGTATATAAATTCTTCATAAAAATAATATTCCAAATAAAGCATTTAAAATACTAGAAAACAACTATTTCAAATAATTTAAAAATACTTTTTGTTTTAGATATTAAAAAAATTAAAAAATGATAATTGTATTCTGCAAAATATGAAACTGTAGCAAATATTAAAATATATTGTATTATTCGCATTTGTATTTGTACATTATATAATATGTACATTTAATAATTTGTATGATCAATTATGATTTATAGGATAAAAATTAATATTAAGTGGCATTAAAAGTTAAAATATTAATTTTAATGTTATTATATTATTCGGAATATAGCTTTAAATATTTTTGCAAAACAGTATTTTAAAAGTATTTTAAATATTACCCAAGTGAAAAGTGAAATTTTTTTATATTATGTATTACATTTATTTCAGGTATATTGTATAGAATAATTATATTTTCAGCTATAGGTACGTTTTGGTTAGTGCAATACGAAATATTATAATAATATTTTATATTGAACGGCTGTGTATTATAAATATTGCACTCGTATTTGACTAAAATGTATAAAAGCAGTTACATGAAAAAAATAAAAAAACTTTTAAATAATTTATTTTTCCAATAGCTAGTAACATAGTAATATAGTAGGTACCATAAACCTAAATTGGACAATAAATTACTATAACTATAGGTATATACTTTTGCATGGGAATCCATGGAATACAACTTCTATGTACAATAAAAAGACGTTTTATTTCAAGGTATATATTTTTTTTCGAAAAAAAGTTATTTAAAATAATAATTCTATTCAAAAGCTTAGTTATAGTTATAGTTGCATAAATTACCTATTGATTAATATTGTAATAAAACGTATACGCCAACGCATTTATCTTTTGTTTAATACACCTAATTTCAAAATTGTACATTGTTCATCTAAATAATAATAATTCATAGAACTCCATTTTATTTTTAATCAATTCAGTAGTATTAAGAATAATACTGCGTTTTCTATACAAGTGATAGGCTAACAAGTGACGTTGAGTTCGGTGATTAGATTCCATTGTATGAGCATTTCAAATTCATAAATAGCCATTATTTATTACAATATCTATGTGAAAACCTATATTATAATACGAAATATTTATATTTTTAAAAAAATATTTCATAAAATATCTTTAAAAAAAAAATAGATGAATCTGACTCCTACAACTCCCTCTTATGAACAAAAGAAAACATCCGTCTTGAATCATTACTGTTTAAATCTTCTTAATATGGAATATGAAAGTTGGGTACTGGACATAGAATACGATGAAGGATACAAATGAGTTAATGCGATAAATCAATTTGCAGAAATATGTACGTGTTTCAAAGACTTTTTGTATCAAAAATGGGGTAAGTATGCTTAAAAATCTCTCTCTATAATGTATACATATACGATATATACTATCATAAATACGCTGTCTCCAACCACCTTGAGCATATGACGTATCGTATATTGTACCTACGAAAGAGATAGCAATAGTTTACTATATATTATATTATTATTGTATAATACGTGTTCATTATTTAATCGTAATCCATGATTCGTTATTAGAGTAGAACGCGTAGCTTATAAAAGTTTTTTTTTTATATTTTAATAACTGTTATTCACTGTATTCCCAAAATTTTGGACAAAAATGATAACCAATTTCTCCTGAGCGTTAGTATTTTGCGACAATTGCGCACGACTTTAGCACGTGTAATAATATGTCCTACGACGTGGTTATAATAGGTTATAATGGAATAACAGATGCATATTATACGTATAATGCGTACCTATTTAAAAGTTTCAACTCTTCCGCATATAATCGATATCAATATTATACACGTTTAACATGAAAAGGGGCTCTATATATTATTATATTATAATAGAATATTGGGTATCTATGCCTTGGCTGTACTAATATAGTAATATGTATATGTCTATGTACAATGTAATATATACCACGAGGTTTGTCCGCGAATTACAATCGAATTTCCTAAACGTTTGAGGCGATTCGTTATCGTCTAATCGAATTCCGTGTTGAGTATCCGCATCCGTTGATTTGACCGTATTATAATTCAATAACGGTAGTCGTAGGTAGCTGAAGTGTAAAACGACGATACGATAGTGCTATGTATACGTATGTAGGGTAATTTACTAAGCATTTCAAATTCTGATTTTTGGAATTTTTAGAATTATACTTAAAAACCGTGTTTTCAAATTGTTGAATTTGTTTCGACTAGGTACTTAGAGGTGTCCTGTGGCAATATAAGCTAATGTTTTTCATGAAAAAACTTCTCCCACCCTTTTTACTATAAATTATTTAGGTGATAATTTTTTTGAAGATGTTTTTATAGTCATACACTCATACCTAGCTAATTCAAAATATTGAATGTGTAGTTTCTATTATTAGTTATTTAAATATTTATAATGTTTATATTGAAGATAATAGTTGCTTATAATACATACAATACAAATTTTAAAATTGAATAACTAAATTTAGTTTATTTGTAACTTGTTTTTCTCCATTACGGGAGTACTAGCAGATGAGGGGTAAGGGGTTGTTATATGTCTTTTTTGGCTTTTTATCGTCTATTGTCTATTGATTTTTCATCATTTATTATCAAAAGAAAAACCCGTGTTTTCAATGTTTTGCAGTGTGATTTTTAATTGTTCATATAAGTTAAGTTAATTAATAACAATACAGTCTGTGATAAAGTAATGAAAAAATATTTACTGCAATCACTGAGTGACTTACGCCAAGATATTATACTAATAAGTTATAACATATACTACATAATCAACAAATTCCCCTTACACATGATTAATGATGTTATAAATATATTTTGTTTGTTATAACGTTATTCAAGATTACTCAAAAATGCATGTTCTTCCACTACCCTTTAAAAAAAGCTAAACACGTCCTTCCCCCCACATACACTTTTTCAGCGGAGTCCATTTTTTTCTTCGAAAAACCAATGATGAATTAATTAAGTGATTAACATTATTGGTGAAAAATTTAACCTATATAACACATGGATATTTAACTATTTAAGACTATACTATCATTATCAATAAAATGTACTTAGTTATTGACTACTGTTGGTCAATTTAGGTTAGGAATACAAATTTTATTTAGATCGATTTCAACTGATTATTTGTTGACTCTTTTTTCAATATTTGTTCTTGATTTATGGTTTTTTTCGAGCAAGTCATTTCTCTTGTATTTCTTATTTTGTGGTTAAACAACAACGATGTTATTATTAGCTTGATATTAGTTTTATGTAAATATGTTTAACATTAAATAAAGCACTCTCCTGACGTTTCAATTTTGCAGTGTGTATGAATACGTTGCTAACATGTCTGTGCGTTACAATTAATAAACTTTGCTGTACACCCTACGGTAAAAAAAAAATTGAGCCTTTAAAAATAACAAAAATTAAAATTATAAAAAATTATGCAATTTATAAATTATGTTTAAAAATTATAATATTTATATTTTTATCCTTAGAAAATGTTATTTCCTTTGGGCATGTGAACATTTTTTAAAACCTTATTAGGAAAATTTTGGCACTTGACCCAAAAAAGGTTCGCCACCCCTGCTCTATAGCATATACCTAACATACATCAATACAATGTCAATTATCACAATCCAATGCGTTCTATATTGTATTGCATGCGAGACGATTCGAACGAGCTATATGCGTTCTTTGATAGCACTACACAGCGGTTAGCTAATAAGTAATAACACTTTAATATTTTAATCTCTGAATGAAAAAAAAAACAATTAATTCAGAATGATTGTTTTTTATCTAATAACACTCATTATTTTAAAATTATTATCGTTTTTGAAAATATTTTTTTTACATAGTTCTAATCAATTAAAATAATAATTTTTTACTATTTTTTATCATTATTGTTTTACTTAGAACTTTTTTTTAACTTTTTATAATGACAACATGCATTAATTTCTTTTTCCATAGCAGAATATTTTTATTTCGATTTAGAAATGTCGAATTCCGGACAAGTAATATATGAGTTATAACTTATGAGTGTTTAAAGTTTAAATGATGAAAATGGAATGATACTTACAAAGGTACCCCACAAAAATGTTGGTTTAATACTCTGTTCATTTAAACTTTAAATACGTATAACACTGCATATACAATAATCAACTTAGTTTTACACACTTACTGATTTATTTCAAAGTATATCCCTAGTTTAAAATGGTTGATTCCAATCCTAAAGTCATTGACGTATTTTGGAAAAAGTAATGAGTAGGTAGGTACTCGAGTATTTGATCTATGCCATTACGATGGCACCAAACGCGTCTACAGAACCTGATTCGAGTGTCTCTTAATTTTCGTCTTTCGTCAAGAAATTCTATAGACGGGATGTAGGCACTTATAAGTTACAACGCATATAATATATTGACTGAGAGTGGAACAGCGGTAAAGAGGTAGAGGAAAGTGGTAGGTACTTTCCTTCTGCCATTAAATCGTAAAATGTTAATCTTATGTGTATCGCATGACTTGAATGCATATTATTATTATTATTACTATTATGGAAGCAAGTCACGAATCACGATTATATCTTCCTTCAGCTTCTGCACAACAAGATCATATCAAATTTGCCGTTGAATTTTTAATACAAATTTAGACAAAGTCAAAAGATTTTGATTTAATATAGACTGTAGATGAACGACGTAGGGTCTAGTACTCTAGTCGCTTATATTTTTGATGATTTTATATAGTCAAATAGTTCCTTTATGTATAAACAAAATACTTATTAGAAATATATTTTAAGCTGTTGATTTTTGATAAATTTTATAATGTATAGATGTAACGCAAATGTTGATTAATTATAATAATATGTATATTTTACTTGTAATAACTTTATATTTTTAATCATACCACCCCAGTTATTTGAACTCATCAACTACGGATAAAAAAAACTTTTTTGAATTTTAACTCAGCGGGATTAGTGATAGCTTTATTTTGTTTAATACACATTAGGTACACTGCATTTGTTTTCGATAACTAGGACAGTCAGTACAATTGGTAAAATATTGATACTTTTACACAAAAAAAAGTACACAAAATCGAAAACTTACCTTTCAGTTCAAAACAATTTCTCAAGTATTGTCGTGATTACTTGTTCTTTAGAAAGCAATTTGAAAATTTAATATTTATATATAATTTATTAAATGGGAATATTGATTGGCACATTATATTAATCAGTATTAATCTATGTAATAAAATATATATATATATATAATATAATATTATATTGATGTACCTTTATATTTTTCTAGAAGTTAAGATTTATTTTTTATTTTTTAAAAAAATTTGGTGCTGGTTTATTTTCCTTTTATACTTGAAACATAGCTAATAAAATAGCCTTCTCGTTAGATTCAATTCACTACAGTTTTAAATTCGTTGTATTGTTAATTTTAAGAAATTGTGATTTATACTTCAATTATTATGCATTATAGTTAAAATATTATCTAAAATTATTTAAATTCATGAATTAAATGTTCACATTTAATTATACTATAAAGTATAAAGGAAAATCCTTTAAATTATTTATAAAATAAATACAAACCATATTAATATAGGTATACAGCATTGACGTTGTCCAGATTATAACAGCAGGTTATCAGATACAACTTATTATAGGTACAAAACAGTACGATATTATATTAATTTATAATAATAATATAGCCGGCGCGATCTAACGACAACCCTAACGGACCGACTTGTCTAATGGTGCCTTACATACATATATATTATATATATATTATATTCGCACACACTTTATATTCTCGTTCGAGGATATTCGTTCCGCGAAAAGGTAAAGGTAACTACGTAGGTAATACATGGATAGCGATTTATTTATCCAATGTAGTTCTAAACATATTAGACCCGTTGTAAAATGCATTTATCTGCTTATTTATTACTCAGTATTTTATAATGATAAATGTAGAATTTATAAGGTAAATACACGTTTAATATACATGCTGCTTTTTATCGAGTACACTCCTCATACCCAAGCAAACGTTAATTTAATAATTTATTTTTTATTTTTAAAATTTTTTAATGTATTTTATATATAATTAATTTAAATTTATAAATAATAAAAACTCAGTATCCTTAAACTATATTGTATATTATAATAGTTATTATTAGTTATTATACAATAGTGAATAGAGTATGTATCTTGTAGTATAGGTAGTGATCTTAGGTATAAAAATTTAAATATTTTAAAAGCCTTAATTTTCGATATTATTAATTAAAAAAAGATAGGTAAGTGGATACTGCTCTGCTGAGGTACATTAGGTGTTGAGTGGGTAACTGTTACAGGTCTGTTAAATTTGAATTCAATTACCTATATCATTGTATATTGACATATTGTATAAGAAAACAGTCTATAGTAAAAATCTGAAATTATTTTATAGTAAATCGCTATTTTACGAGTGACTTTTGTAAACATTTGAACTTAAAATAAAACTCATTGGCCAAAGTTCGAGCTCGCAAGTTATAATTATTATAAACCAAACTTATGGTAAATCGTATATTAAATTTTCAATTCAGTGAAATCTTAGCTATTTATACAATTTTTTTTATAAATTATTATTTTCATAACTATTAGAAAATAATTTTAATTTTAAAATATTTTAAAAAATTGAAAATTTCAGTTGTCAATTAATAATTAAAAAAAAAGCCAAAATATTTTGAAAATTTAATCGTATATGTATAGTTAACAACCATATAAAAATATTTTTATTTATTTTTTTGAAAATTGATTGAAAATTCTTAATTTTAACTTTTATAACGCACCAAGGATATTCACTTTGCCATTGAAAGCCACCCCTGGAGTTTGAAATTGAAGCATTATTTCGACAAGTTATGCTGTACAGTGTTTACACAGACACAAAAACACAAAAAAAAAAAACACACACACATCGTTCTAAAATTAGTACATTTATCGTACTTCATTCAGAATCTAAAAACGATGCTTATGTATTTTTAAACTGATACAAAAATAATTGTTGTGGTATCTTATATTAAATTTTCAAGAATTTCTACTTGGCATATAATTTTTAATTGATATTCATAAAAAAAAAAAATAAAAAAATTGAAAATCTTTTGTCTATAAATTATTTTTGAGTTAAAAATAGTTTGAAAATTTTATTGTAAACAGAAAACATAGCATAAACATTTGGTGAGAATTTTAAAATTCTATTATTCGTATTTGAGTTATATCAACACAACAAAATTGATTTTATCGAAAATTGGAATTATATAAAAAAATTTTGTTTTTCCTAAACATTTTGTTTGTTTTTACCGATTATCAAAATAAGTACTATGCATTTTAAAGATGACCTCTTTAAAATATAAACTAGAATAGAAGATCCAATTTGATATGTAAAATTACCTCTATTTTTGAAAATTGAAGCCTTTCATAGACAACTTCTCGTGTACTCGTTAACAACAAATAAACACATCATAATAAAAAAAAACATTCATCACACCGCTCAGAATTTAAAAAAATATAATTAACATCAATCATACATTTTATCTATAAAATTACATTTATAAACTATTGGTAGTTAACACGATATTAAATTTAGAATTTAGATATCAAATTAAAACATATAAATTACCTAAAAATCTTGTTATTACGTATTTCAAAATACACATATAATAATAAAGAAATAAACTATTTTAAAAATATCAAAAATAATAAGTCAAATAATTGGTAAAGTGTGACCTAATATAATATTTTATCGAAAATTTAATTTTTAAAACAGCAGTATTGTTAAAGCACATAACGATATTATATACGTTATATTTATTTGTGTTAACATACTTTTGGTTTATAAATACCTTTTGCAAAGTTTCATTTAAAACTATGCAGAATCGTGTGTATAAATGGTTATTAAAATCTACTCATTAAAAATTCAGTATCATGTTACTGCAGCCCTAAAAACACAGGGAATTCGTTATAATCCAAAATTAATTATTTAATATTAGAACTGATGACTTATGAGATTCGCGATTCTAAACGTCTAATTTATCTAAATAATCAATACATACAAGTTTGTCTAATGATCCCAGGAATTTTAACTTATATATATATATACATATATACCTATTACCTTATATTATTGAATATCGTTTATATCACAGCTGATTATTTAGTTGAAATGTTAAAATATTATATAAATTATTCAAATATTGTTTTTGATTTGATTTTACAAAAGTAAAATGCATAATTTTATTTTTATGATTTATTAATTAAAAATTTACTTAGTATTACCATATCGCTCCAAATTTATTTGATTTTTGTTAAAAACATTGAATTACTTTTATAGTTTTTAATATGAAATGCAATTTGTTCTCAAATGTTTATAAACTTAAATCTTATCATTTATTTATCTACACATAATTTAATAATTAAAATTCATATTTTATATTAATTGTTATGAGCACGTTTTATAAATTTAAGCTCCACTTACAATAAAAATAATTATTTTTAATTTGCTACGGTTATGCTTACACTCGATCTGTAGGTATACGTTCAAGACTATATATATATATTTTATACCACTTGAATATAAAATAACCTTTGCTTAAAAAATATTTGATAATTACTGTTTCTTGGTTTTATATAATAATATATAAGGTGAGATTTAAAAACAGACTGTATAATAATATAATTTTACCAATGGCTGGATTGGTGAGTGGGATAATTCAACGGGGTTCATTTAACATAAACCGAAGTGCAAACCATCAATGTACCGCAAATATATGCTCTTTTATGTATATTTTTTTCCACCAATTTACCATAGTTCATATAGATATTTAGTTAATATTAAAAGTACCATTATGGCTAGTCACTCAAGTCACTGTGTAAGTGTAATAACGTTCTTCGATAGTATAATATAATATTATATAATCCGTGGTGTAACGTGGTGTTAGTTTGAAGTAGCATCTGGATACAAAAGCTAGGAGGATCGAAGTATGTGTTTTTTTTTTTTAAAATTAGTTTGGTTTAATTTTAATTTTATGAACCTGTATCAATTAGTGTAAATAATATGTAAATAATTCAATTTTTATGTGTATGGATCATATTAAGTAGGTATATTTATAGGTATGAATTATGATTAGGTTACTAGGTTACAATGAAAATTAAAATTTTTTAGTAAAAACTTTGAAATTATAATGCGTAATTTTTATGTAACAAAGGTAGACCCATATTATCAAATTATGAATTCTGTAACAGTTTCATTCAAAGTAATATACGTATATAGTACCTACGTATATATAAATACTATACCTACTATTATGCTGCCAACTAGTTAGTCTTCACGTAACATTGTATACATATTATATTAAATAATAAAATGTGTATAAAATAATTTATAAGATATCCATAAGGGCTCTCAAATATTTGTTTAGATAAGAAGGAGGCTTTGAAATTTCCCCTTTCTGTCCAAAATGTTGAAGTTACGACACTTTATATAATAATGAATACAGTTCGTTCGATACGATTTAATGCGATATGAATCATATCATATGATATAAGTTAGCTAGGACAGGACACTATTCAATGTAGGTGTGTAACGACTTTTTACAAAAAGGAGATAAGGGGCTTTATCTCCCCTCTATTTGAATAATTTTTTATTATTCTCAAATCTGTCATGATTTTAATCTTATATCTAATATGAATTAAAAAGTGTTACTCTTTACCACCCTTTTATTTCAGATTTTATATAATAGATATTAACCATTTAAAATAAAATCATTTATAAATAATAAATAATAAATTTGTATAATATTATTAAATAAATTAAATATGTCAGTTGGTTACAAAATAATTAAAGTTTTAAGCGTTGTTAGTATTGTTGAGATGCAATCACGATATACGAAGACAAACAAAATATTTTATGACTTTCTCAAAAGTTTGTATATTAACATTGTTGTTATTTTCAGATTAATAAATTAGAGCTACTTTGCTACTATCGCCTATCAAATAATGACCATTATATTATTATTCGGTGTATCCTAATCAATTCAACGAATAGTTATGTCTAGAGAGCCTAGTTATGTCATTTGATCGTCACTTATCACTAACCTAACTTTTCACTCCCTGGTAAGGCGACAACAACGTCCAGCGAAACGTAATAGTGGTCACAACTAGTAGGCAAAACTGCAAGTTTACTTAATATTATTCGATATAATATGGCTATGACGGTTATGTTTGTCTATATTCTATATTCAATGAGTGTATATTCAATAATAGGCGATTGCCACCTGAAAACCTAGTGTAGACACGTCTATGTTATTCAACGTATTTCGATCTATAAAAATTAAATTGCAGACAAGTAGTTCACTACAAGTTAATATAATATACATACAAACAAAATCGATTAAATTTATTTAGTATAAAACACGAGACGAATCCATCAAAGCCTTAGTTTAATAATATTGTTTAACCAAATAAATGTATCAATTCAGTATGTTGTATATTATGTACTACGTATATTACCTATTTTGTATTATAAAATAGATAATGTCACACCTATTTCGCGTTTATTTTCGGTTTCATGAAATGGGTTACAAAACTGCCAAAACTATAAATTATAGAATATACGAGTATACTGTTTACCATAGAATGATAGAACTTATCCATTACGTGGACATTCACGTACCACATATACAACGGAATTTCGATGAATCTAATTCCAGGCGATATAAAAAATCAAGTTATCAAGAATTCGGAGTTATACAAAATGAGTATATTTTTGCTTATTATGTTAAAATGATAAAAAAATAATAAAATCTATTAAATAAACACAAAGGTAGAATAATAATATTTACAAATAAATTAGAATAAAAATTTGATTTTATAAACGCAAGTCTCGATGATAAACCGCTTCGACACATTGTGTTTTAATCAACGAAAATAGAAAACGCACAATAAGAAAATACGCGATAGGTGGACGTGAATGATGCATGATTATCATTTGATTTGTTAATATTATAATATCGACTTATTGAGTTAAGGAATTCGACATTATATTATAATTAAATCTAAGTACTGAACAATGGCAGGTCGGTATTAAAACTACGACAGTCTAGCTTAACGTTAAATCCTAAAGTCTTAAATTTAGTTTCAAAAATTTTATTTTCAGCTGCAATCACAACACAACACTCGATATCGACCTAAACGTTTGCTATGACGATAACTGCAGATACGACAAATCGACAGCGTTACCGGAGGTTCTTCGGGCCCAACAGTTATTACGGTTTTTTTTTTTATTTGAAAACGATCGACTTTCAACACAAAACAAAAATAATAATAAACGAGCAAGACTTATATTCTTGCACTCGATGAATACGATTTATATTTGATTTTGATGTGCTTTTTAATGGTTTTTTTTTAATCATTTTTACACGATACTTGTTGAGTTCAAAACGGAAGTTCGCATGATGGGCGACGGTCCATACAAGAGCACATTTGTACCATCTACAATCAAGATTTCGATAATACATTAATTTTATTTTATTAACATCATGTCGTTATCGCGATTCAATTTAATAACTGATTGCATATATAAATATCAACAACAACAATAAGATTAATTCGTAAAAATGTCAGTAGTTTTGTTAAAAACTTACGACCCAAAAAATACACTGAACCTTACATTATCTTTTAAATCTACACTCCTGCAAAATCGTTTTAAACCATCAGAACTAAAAACGTCAAATAAGTACACGAAACCGTCATTAAAAAAAAAAACTTCACTGTCAGAATTTGAGTTAATTAAAGCCATTTTACTTGTATACTTACTACACTTGTACACAATTTGTACACAACTGACAAGATTATAGGACGTGTGTATTGTTGCCCATCGCCGCGCGTATTTCGATAAAGTGTGATAAATCTATGGGCATAGGTATAGTTAATCTTACTAATGTCTTCGGCGGAGCATGCGCATATCAAGATAGGTATATACAATCCACTAAACGACACTAAACGTAAAACGGCACTTGTAGTGTGACTGTGTGAGATGTGAATTTAATACTGAAATTGCAAAACCTTTTTTCCCAAATAATATACTTACTAACCTACTTTCAAATTTATATTTTTATAGTTTATTAATTTTAACTTTATTGCTTCAGTTAGTTCAAACATCAAACTATTTAATAATTATAAAATCTATTAAACATTAAAATAAAAAATTACTATATTTATTATTTATATACCTAATATTAATAATAATATAATTTTAGTTATTTTACCAATTGGCAATTAAACAATTATATACTTAGGTACTTACTTTTTTAGCGATTTTAACTATTAGTATTAGTAAAATACTTCAACTATATTTTTTTAGTTAATTTAAACAAGACATAATTAAATTGGTATACAATACAGTAAATATTACTATAAAAAACTAACTGTATTTAAATAATTATAATAACTATATCATATTAGTTATTTTACATAGTAATAGCTGTACTTACATTATTTTATTTAGTTTTTTTTTTTTTTTGTTAACGGTTGTAATAACCTGCAATAGATAGGTAGTATAGGGTATGATACGATACTGCAGTTATAATTATATTATGAATATAATATTAATGGTACTATAATTACAAATATATATAAACTAGAACTGTAAAACATAATTTTTAGGTAAAATCAAACAAAATATTTCATTTAATTTCAATTAATATCAAGTGATTCATTTGTAATATTTCCAATATGCCTATTTCAGTACTGGATTCCTTACTACAACAATTTTTATAGATTGATCTGTACATTTTTATTTGTATTTTTTGGACGTTCAATTATCTTCCTTGTCCTAAAACGGCTACGTTCATTGATCAAAATGTATGACCAACAAGGTCTCAAGAAGAATTCGAACAGTCCGATTTGTTGGCCGGTCATCAATCAAACACAATGCAGATATTTAGACGGGTCGACAATGTGGTTTTTGATTTTCTAATGATCTTAAAAATCAATTACAAAGTACATATTATATATATATACATATTACATTGGAAAATTAGTTATAGTTATCCAATCAATAATTTATTATAAAATTATAAAATTTAAATTGAATTTTTACATGACAGCGATTAGGCTGATATTTTAATATTCGAATTATTGACGGAACTAGTAACTAAAATGTTTTTAAATTCTGAGTGATGAAATAAATATTATTGATTTTACAACGATGTGTAGTATATAATTTGTATGTGATTTTGTTTGTGTACATGTACACGATTAGTAGCCGATAAAATGCTTTGATTTTAAACTTTAAGGGTGGTTTCTGGTAGCAAATTGGATGTAGTTTCTACTTTGAAGAGATCGAAAAATCTCAGTCTTTTTTTTTATAATCAGGAAAAATAACAAAAATAAAAGATAAATGGGGATTTTTATACAAATCTAATTTTTGGAAAAATCGATTTTTTTTTTTGTGTAATTCGAGAAGGAATAATCGTAGATATTTAAACATTTCAACACATGTTTATATTATAGTTTCTTATTTTACGATGACATTTAAAATTTTTTTTTCCATAAATGGCAATTTTAAATACTTGTTGGGTAGAAATACTTGAAAATTTAATACAAAGCTCCTCATAAGTTGTACATTTCTCAATTAAAAAATCTATAGTCACAATATTTATGTACTAATATTTTATGTGGTATTAAACGGAAAGATAATATTAAATTTGGAGTTATACAATTTATTATAATTAATTTAGTATACTCTTGTAGTATGATTTAAAATATTAATATACATAATTATATAATAATTGAATACTGATAATGTAATTAATGCAATATTCTCAGAAAAATTATATCAAACTACCGTAATACTAGTAGTAAAGTAAAATAATTAACTTATATAGTTATATCAAAAAAAGGAGTCTCCACTTAGCATTGTTTTCGACAATAATACATGATTGAATTCAAATTTAATACATACGCACATACATAATAGTAACTAACTTGTTACTTATAGTGTATAGCAAAGCAGTACCGACTTGCCTATTTTTTTTATATCTTTTTAGTATTAAGATTGATTTATACATAGGAATTGATTTACATAATGAGTAAATATGTTACAGAAAAAAAATGAACATAAAGTATTAAAAGTATAACATTATATTAGTTTACAATAAATTGCATGCAATAACTAAACAATTTGAAAAGAGCAGCGACCAAAGGAGACTCTTTCATTTAATTATTTTTTTTTATTTAGATGTTAATCAGGTAGCGATACTATTTTTTTGAATATTCTTGGAAGGTTACTGGAAATAGTGGAAATGCGAGAGTAGCGAGATTTTCAGCAAGAGGTTTCGAGGTAGCAAGCTAAGGTATAAAATTAACTTCTTCGTACACTAACAGGATTGTGGTAATGTGGAATGTTATGTGGAAGGTTTGAATTTTGTTAATATTAGACATTTTAGAATTTCCCCAGAGTTAAAGGTCATATGTTAAAATATGTTTAATTAATAATTTATAAATAAGGAGTTAAGTATTGACGTGTATGTTTATTATTTATAATAAGGTTTTTTAATGGTCGTAAACGAAGATTTAAGTTTAATCTTTTGGATTTGATGAGATGGGCCAACGTCAGCCTTTTATCAATGGTTAATCCAAGGTATTTAATATTTAGAGCACTTGGAATTTGAGTGTCTTAAATAAAGACATCAGGGCAAGGGGTGGGTTTAAGGGTAAACGCCATATGAATAGATTTAGAATTGTTTATTTTAAATCTGTAGTTGGTGTTTTAAATTTCAAAAATAACTTTAAATTAAAAATTAAACAAAAATGATTCATTAATTGATTATTAATTAAATATATTTTAAAACAATAGATTCATTAAAAAAAAGTCAAAATTACGTCTGTAACTTATACAAAAATCAAAATTTTTGATTTGACATTTTATTTTATTATTAATAGATACTTTAATATTTTTTATAGTTGTACGCTATAGATTTGAAAAACATATATCGGCATGTTTTTTCCATTTTGTCTTTTGTGTTGCTCAATTATGAAACACTGTTTTTTGTTGTTGTCTTAAAATATTAAGTATCGTGGTAGTTTTGGTTCATCAATTCTTTTTACATTAGGCTTCAGTTTGTATTTCTTCGGTTAAAATATTTACTCATTGTAAAATATGGAAAAATAATGGCGAATGTCGATAAAAACTATGTGTTAAATGTGTATGAAATGTATCACAGGAATTTGTTTGGTAATCAATCAAAAAAATTTAAAAAAAATTATTTATGTCTTCTGGTCTTAGAAATAATAAGAAAATATATTATTTAAAAATTTAGCAATTTCGGATAACTTGCCTTGATTTAAACTTTTCGTATTTTATGATACCAAAATTGTGGTAAAGAAACCGGTTACCTGAAGTATTGGTTTACAGCCATATTTTAGAAACTGCATTTTAGAAGTCAACTTTGGGAGGAAAAAAATTACACAAGTTTTTTTCTTTTTGCTCATTGCACTAAAAACATAGATTTACGCGTGTGTGTATATTTATTTTAGTAATAATAAAATAACTAATACTCATGAATTTAAAAACATAGCTGTAAAAAACCGAATACAATAATCGAAAGTTCCGTTCAAAAAACACTATTTACAGTTGATAAAAATCTAAGATTTGTTTCACATGAAAATATTATTATAATATTATTTTTTACGTTATATATCAATGAAAAGTTTTCATTTTGTTTAGTTAGTCAAATAAATTAATAAAACTCATTCATGTTTGTAGAAATGCAGGTATTCAAGCTTTTGGACGTCTTGATGATATTTTTATTTTTTAATATGCTTGTTAGAAAACGGTTCATTAATTCACATATACTAACATTAACGTGTATTGTAGTAAAGTATATACGGTAGTATAACTATTTGACGGTATTTATGTAATTTTATTTTGTATTTATTTTAAATTTCCATGGTATATATACTTAAATAAATAGACCAAAAATGTATTAATTATTTTATTACTTAAAATAGGATTTATTGTTATAAATTAATGTTTTTTATTTGTATTTATAGAATTATGGTTTATTATTATTTGTTATAAAACATATTATAAATTAAAATAAATACGAAAACACAGAAACTATTAAATTATTGTTAGTTCAAATAATAAAAATAATAATATCGAGTAATTACTGTATGTTATAAATATAATGTTAGTAATATAGATTTAATAAAATAAATCAATCTTGGTTAAAACAAACAGTAATAAATATTATATATATAAATATTATATAATGAATATATTTTACCTTACCTATCCGGTTACCGTCATATAGACATAATTAAAGGAATATTATTGACGTATAAATAAATGGCTAGCCATTAGCGAATAACGGTATTTCCGATTAAACTAAGCATTATTATGTATAATACATTGTATACGGTACACTTTATTTTTTAAAATAACAATAATAATGCCTATTAATGACAATATTATATTAAAACAATATGGGATCGCTATAAATTGCGTCCCATTTCAAATTTTTTATGTAAATCTCAGCCCGTGTATATTATTTTTGAATATGCCTATACCTAAATATTTTTTATTCATACGTAAATTACGTCTATAAGGCTTTTCTTTTTAAATAATTTTTGTTAAGTTTCTGTCTATTTATTATTGGTTCCGAAACTTGTAAACGATTGTGATCTTTAAAACTATCTCTACAAATATAACATTATTATCATTAAATTTCAAAAAACACGCGTTTTAATTGTGCAACCCATCGTGTTCATCAATATTAAATATAATATTAATTCTTATATCTTTAAATTTTACAGCTGAACGGAAATCGGAATATCCCAGACGACAATTTACATACATTTCAAATATACACAGGTCGTAATTTACATAGGTATAGTGACTATGTATGACTATGACCTTTTTTGGGGGATGCAATTTACCGACTCTGGTAATATGTGCTTAGCGATGAGAGAAAGTTACCCACTGGTAATACATCATTTAATTATTTATTATTATCAGATAGGTTAATAATATTCCACTCTAGTAGCTTCTTAATTGGCTTCTGGCGAGGAGAATAATCTGGAATAGAAAGGTGAGCATTTTTTTTTGTAAGGGTTAATGCTAGTGGTTGATTTAGAATGAAAAAGTTTGTAATGGAGTTTGGCTAGGTAGTTATAAAAGTCATCATTTGTAGATATTTGTGTAATGTTAATACAATAGGACGACAGTAATAACACGGTGTGATATATTTTAGGACGGTTGGATTGGGCGGAATTTAGATAGTTTGGCAGGGCCCCAAATTTGTATACCATATGTGATTACAGCTTTGAAAGGTAGTAGTTTGATTCTGAGATATAATTTAGACTACATATTATATGATATTGACTCAAAAATAATACGTAAGTTAGATAATTCTCAGACAATGATCTTTTTTTGACTTAAACTATATTTCTTTAGATATTTTCGATGGACTACGTGGCATCACACAAACACAAGATTATATTTAAATGTAGAAGTATTTCTTGTAAGACATAACGTAAAATTTATTGACGACGTGCTTGTAAGTAAATATTATAATTAACTTATGGGTATATGATTTTATCATATTCAAATGTAAAAAGATTTTAACCTATAGTCATCAATTTATATTGAAAATATATCATACATTATATTTAAATTTGGTAATATTAACAAGACATTATCTGTTAATGCTTAGGAATTGTCACTTAATGTTATTAGCGAAAAACTTACGTAAATAACTAAATTAGTAATAAATTATATCATAAATGTAATATTAATACGTAATATTATTATATAACGAATAGTTACAATTATTTATTGTGGAGGTTTAAGTTTATAATATTAGAATTTATTTTACACAATATTAAGTGGGCAATATTTTGTTATAATTTTACCAACCTTTAATGTTTAAATTACGGAATAATTTGATATATAACAATTTTTTACAATATACAATTAGTTTCGAAAATTATTAAGTACAATTTAAAAGTTGCTTACAAGAAGAAAGAGTTAAGATATAGGATTTAATTTGAAAGATTGTATGGTTAAAAAAAGATAATATACCTATTTAGCATGATATTTTTTGTCGATTTGAGAAAATAATATTCGTTCTATCGAAAAAATGTTGGCAGATATGTATAATAATTATAATATTATACTGTAAAGGTAAGTTATTTTATTACTATACACTCGTATATTATAATGTACATTTTCGGGTAATGTTCAGTAATTATCCAGTAATGGTTGAAATAACTTATGAATGTACAATGGATTTTATATCATATATATTTGGTTTCAGTTAAATTATTTTATAACATAAAACAGTGGCGAACAAAATATAGAAGGAAACGAAAATTAGAAGTGTTAGTATAATTAGCAGGTAAATGACACTTTATGCTGTATTCATTTTAATTGTTATCAATTAATTGAGAAATTAGTTAAATGTTTATGTATAATAAAGTGTATATATATATAGTTATCCAACTATTATTGTAAAATGTTAAAATAATGGGGTTTTATCGATTCCGCCGTTTTAATATCAATTCCGCCTGCTATTGATTCCGCCCAATATTTGTCTATATTAATTCAACCTATATTTTATTATAAGTTCGACGGAGTCGATAGTCGGCGGAATCAATAAAAAAAAAAAAAAAAAGAGACGAAGTTAATAGGTATGCGGCGCAATCGATAGATTTCCTACATTTAAAAAGGTTATTTAGGTCCAAGCGATATACCAAAATAATAATAAAGATGTTCGGAGATAATCACCTAATTTGTATACGATGTACCTACAGAATAAACCTTAATTTAAAACATTGTGAGTTTAGTCTAAGCGCTTTGATACATAGTTAACAATAAAGGACTAACATTTATATTAATTCTTCAACCAACTTTATTTGGACTGGTTGTATATTATATTATTAGTTGATAGTTTTCTCAAACAGCGGAACGCTATTTGGATTAAATAATCCAATCAATCTATTTTCGCTATTCCAATAATGAGCCGAGTTTTGGTAATTAAAACTTAAAACGATGACAATATAATCCGTTAAAATTAGAATCTTTTCCATCACACTTGCAGCGAGTGAGAATTATCGTACCTTTTCACTGTCGCTGTTATTCATCGAATGTTACTGGAATTACTGAATATTAATTAAGAACACGTATATTATTTACTTATAACTTGTTAACAATATGTAAATTATAGTTTGTTGAGAATTATATATAGTTTTTACGTGAACGTGAAATTTTATTTAATTAATGGATTTATAAAATGCGTTGTTATAGTTCATCATTGTAGAGAAAACGTTATTTTATAAAAGTTAAAAAATAAAGAAAAGCTTGTTAACGAAAGAAAAAAAAGCATACAGAAGACTTCCGTTATAGTTTTGTATGGATTTTATCACTTTCAAGTTGACTCTTAAAACAATCGTAAAAGGTTAAAAAATACAAAAAAAAAAGGTAAAAATGAATATTTGTAATCTTTAGGTACCTATATATTGTTTAATAATAAAGGAGTTCTCGAGAGTGTTTCGTTGTTATTTATACATCTTTCGCTTTTTGTATATATATAATACATGATTGTTCATTAATTAAAACATTTAAAACCGTACGAAAAGTTTATGGAATACCTACTTCAAAACTATTAAAAATTAATTTTAACGACGAGAAACGTCATTAGAATTGTTATTGCGAGATCTTTACAGGAAATCCAACTCGTTATATTATATTTGTCAACGCGTTCTGGAATCGAATAATGTTATTATAACGGTGCCCATTGCCAGTAATATTTATCAAAATATAGATAGTTGTTTGTTAAAAGCGTATAGCTGGATAATGTGAAGTCTGTTTTGTTTTTGTTTAAAATAACTTGATTTTTTTTTTTTTTTATCAACCTCTGTTCGTTTTAATTGCTATTCCGTGTATTATTTAAGAGATACGATCTAATTCATTAAACAAATAACTATTAAGATTATATTATCGTGTATTTAAATTCTAAATACAATAATATGTAATTTATACTTTATCTAAGGTAGGTGTATTGCATATCATATATTATTAATGATCGGCGCAGCAATATAACAACTAATATACAGGATGATTCTTAAAGCATCCTAATCCCTTTTTCCCTTAAATTATGCAGTTATTCAAAATCTAGTTTTTAGAATTTTTAACCATATGTACTCAAATATTTTAAATTTTTTGATGTTTTGTTCTATTTTAGAATTGTTCTGTTGACATATATACTCCTGTTTCTAGTTGTTTATTTCTTATTTTTTATTTTAAACATTTTATTTACAATCTACATTCTATACAATATAGTATTAGTATAATTATAGTAAATTCGATACAAGGATTAACAGGAGGTAGCGTTTGTGGGCAGGCGCCAAGCACTCAGCAGTGCCACCTGACCACTTTGTAGGTATTACTTATTGTTTTAAAATTGTCTACTTTTACTGTAAATTATTTAGTGGAAAGTGTTTTGATAATGTTAAAGGATTAAAATCAAAATTCGAAAGAGTTTTTTAGAGTAATTTCATTTTCTGTAAGTACTGAGAAGTAAGGACAATAGCGAGGTCCATGATAATGGGCTTATAAAAAATAGGGTTTATGGTGATTTGAAAATATTAATTCATCATTATTTATGTAATATTTAAAAATTGTCCAAGTATTATCAATAATAATAGATAATTATTAGTTATTATATAGATAGATCATACATCTATTTTATATTTTTGTGAGATCAGTTTCTTAACCAACTGTAATCATACCAAAGTAATAATCCTTAAATAGTAGAAATAAATCTTAAGAATTTAAAAATATTATGTTCTTTTTAAGCATGTAGGTATATTTAAAATTTTAAAATTTCAAAAATCAAAATTTAAATAAATTCATTAACAAAGGAAAAAAGTGGCGATGAGCTTGCTTGGCGATTCACTCTGTATAACGCTGCTGCTGTGTCCTCTCTCGTGAAGTGCATATACTACGCACGAGTGTAATAATATATAATGTATAATGCGTGTACATGTGTGCATGTATTTTTTTAATAGTGCGTGTATGCGTGACGTGTTTTTTTATATCTCGCAACAGGATAATATTATATATAGTATTTATAGTTTATATGATGGTAAATTAAAACGATCGACCGCATTACTGTATATTGCAGTTAAGTCCGGCTGGCCAGTAATGGCTGTATAGTTTTTCTTCTGTAATCACCGAACACGAGCATTTTTTGACATGTATATACTATACATATATATACACACACATACCGCGCAGCAATACTGCAGCGTATATAATATTATTATGTTTTATTTCCATAGTATAATTTACTACGCGATTACCACCACTGCAGTGATTACGAGACGTCAAGAGAACGGTTTAAAATATACGTCAAATATAACGTGTCGTGTACCACGTGCTGTAAGCTCCATGCTCATAAACCATTTATAGTATAAGTTGCAGTAACACGAAAAAAGTAATAATTCATAGATAATCAGCTGTCTGCAGTACGCGTGTCTTTTATATAATGTCGCATATAATAATATATGATAATAGTAGGTGCATAGAACGCACAGTTGGTAGTGGATTAGATATAATACAATATATACGATACCACACGGTGCACAATACTTATTTTTAAATGTATCGTTGTTATGTATCTGAGACAGAACAAACGATCAATATCATAATATTATAGAGCGATTATATATTTTAACTGCAGTATGTAAGTAACACATTTTATTTAGAAAATAACTATACACCTGCTTATTAAAGTTTTCGAAAAAAAAAATAAATTTTCAAATTTGTTTTTTAATATTTAAAAGAATGTAAGTGCGTCACTTACATTTTTAATGTAAAGTATTCAAAGCAGAATATTATTCTGAGAACTCGACTATTTAAAAATCGAATTTCGTACGAGCGTATACTAAACGCCTATTTATGTGGGTACGACTCTATATATAGTCAAGTTATACGTTTTTAAAGTTTAAAGATAAACGAAATATAGTTATACGAGAGTTACGCAGTTCATGCGTATTAAAGAAATAAAAATCACCTTGCACAGCAGCTGTGATGAATAAAAAATATCATTAAATAATAAAGCGAAAAGACTAATGTCGTGCAATAAATCTGTAGCTATGATTTTTACCAATTAACCAACTCCGTGTATGTACGAACAGCGACATTAAAAGTATGCGGGTACTTAACGTCCACAGTTATTGCCGTTTGGCTGGAGTCCAGTTTTTGTTCTCCATGAATTATAGGCACATTATACATGTAAATTCTGGAGAAAAAGGCACGTCATTATTTAGTTTTGTGACTCGTGTCGTTGGTATAATACACGTGAATGAGTATATCTTACTTGTGACGACACGAGCGCGTGCATTAGACTATATTATAATAATATGTTATTAGAGGATTTATGTCGAACGAGTAAGGATGGTCGTTATGGAGGTGAAAATCATTTGTTATGTCCAGTCGGCCGAAGTATTATCAGCAAGGTTTCGGTCAATCTCACGTAATGAGGTATAATGTATTAAGTTGACTGCCGCGATTGCCGATAGTTACCGAAGAATTTGTTTGACCTGACATTTTTAATATTATAAATGAACCCTATCCGATTACTGTTGTCTTCCCACAAGTTAAAACGCTCGTCAAGGAGTCTATATTATAAAATGTGATTTAATTTTTTTTTTCGTCTAGTGTACTGTACTCGGTTTTATAAACGTGCACCCTGCAGCAGGTTTTCATTATTCATAGTTACCTGCGTTGTTATTTAAATAGTTTATATTATTATGTCTCGTGGACGATGCGATTAAAACGCAGTATATACATTCTATTAAAATAAATGATACAGACCCACAAACAATAATTTTCAAGTTAATAATAAATGTTATATGACTTATATGAGTCTGAAATTATATACCTATATATGTTATCTGCAAGTAATAATATGGTATACAATTAATATCTAACTACATATGTACAATAATACTTCCATAAGGTTGTTTTCTCTTTTGTATTCTTACGGTACGTAATATACATTTATATCCACAAAGAAATCGGTTTTATTTTAAGTATAATAATAGCAATAATAGAATAAAACAGGTTGTTTGAAAATTCATATATTCTATTCGAGATTATTCAACAACCATTTTTCTTTACACGAATAATATTGTATAAAGAGTTTCTCGTTTTTCCACTTTGTGCTTGGAAATACTATTATTCAATGAACAATATTCTTAATATTTTATAGATACCTTATAATAACGACAAATGTATACTCAATTATATCAATAGATGATAGTTATAACTTATAAATGTCTACTAACTACATTCATTTTTAAGTTATAAGCTATAACTAATAGTGCAACACTAAACCAACTTTAGTAAAATCCTCAGTATACCTACCTTTGTTTGGACATTATTATTATGATAAGTAGCCCGGTAGGAGGTATATGTCCAATTATTACATACACTAATAATGAATATATTATCATATTATTTATTAAACATTCTAAAACATTTACATATATAATTAAAAAAAATTTACAAAAATTTTTGAATAAGTACTTTTTATATAACTATATAGATTAAAGAACATAGTTTATAATTTTTTGATCGAAAATACACATTCGTTATGAGATTTATCAATTTTCGGATCTCAACTATATTTTATGTATTTGAGCAATATTTTCTTATTGAATCAAATATATTATATCATCAACGCAGGCCAAATATTGTAATACATAAAACACTATTTGATTGTTTGTTTATTTGTTCTGTTTGTATTATTAATATATTATTTTTACTAAATTACTATATGTCTGTACCAGACATCATCAGCGGCAACTTGACGGAAACCATATTTTGTGACAACAAAGTACAGTATATAATTAGATGTATAACCCAAACACTGAGCGGTCCACTTGATAAAACCCAATGTCTAACTTAATAAGTTATGCTGTTTATTTGATTTAATTTGTGTACAATTAAAATATATAAAAAATAAAAATTGTATCTGAAAAATATTTAAATGGTAATTATTGATAATATACGTACAAATAGTATAATGCAACTGTGTTCAAAATTAAATAAATTAAATAGAATAAACCTTTTATATATTCGTTTTTGAAACACCATAGTTTAATTTATGTATTATTTAAATTAATGCAAAATATATTTTCGTAAAATTATTTCAAATCATTAATATTACAATTCATAAAATAACTTAACATTTTTTTTTCGAAAATGATTTATGAATTCTTCAGGGTCTAATTAAATTAAACTTAGTAAACCATTTTCTCTCGTATTATTAACTGAAAAACAGTAATTTGTTTACAAACACCATATAATAATTAAGAAATTATGCCTAAAAGCTAAAAATATATTTATTTAAATGATGACTTTCATTTTCTATTTAAGAATAATTATTTAAATATCTTACAATAATACCAACCAAATACTTCATATATAATCTCTAAAAATTATACATATTTTATTAATTTCTGAAATCGAAAAAGTACGGATTTGGGTTTTAATGGGTTTATTCAGCCCCCAGTTGTAATAAAATATTTTTCAATACTTAGCCTTAACCACAGTTATTCCGGTGCAAAGAAAACCACGGCCAATTTATAAGTACCACGGAGGTATGATCAAAAATTAACCTAACCTAACCCTAAACAGTATTATTTGGAAATACTTTTATTTCGATTAAACGTGTACCATAATAATACCATGCAATGTCCAAAGCACCGGAGCGTGTTCTAATTGAAATTCATCTCGAATACAACCCTTATTTTTCAAAACCACAGAATATATACCAATAATATTAAATTGAGAAATATTGATTTTAATGGGCTTAAGATGTTTTCAGAAAAATTTTTTTATTCCAATAGATTGGTTATTTAAAAAGAAATAGTATAAGAAATTGAATGTATACTGAAAGATATAAGTAATAGAAGGGGAATGTTATCATAAGTAACTGTTCTTATCCTATTATTTTACCTCAAACCTCATAAATCAATCTTTTACAATATTAATATATTATGTATAAAAAATAAATATAGTATTTTAAGGTTAGGTATTTTAAAGTTAAAATAGTAAATACTTTTACACTATTCATTATTGCAATTGTTATATTATTATAAGTAGTATATTTAATCAGCTAAAAATTAAAATCTTCAATACGAAATATAAATAAGGACCAATTTTACGAAAAATTAAATACAAACTTATTTCACAAGTAAAATTAATGAGGTCATAAAATGAAAGTACTTTAGTTAAGTCCTATAATCGACTCAGATTTGTTTCTAATTTGGATCGAAAAATAATCTAATTGAGTTCAATAAATAATATCTAATTAATTCTAAAAAGAAATTGTCTTCCCATTTAAAAAAGTTTACTTAAAACTATGAGTACAAAATATATCAAAATGTTATATTATGTAAAATATATTAACTCATCATTGAATAAAGTCACTGAAATGTATGGGCTCAATTTGAATTCAATAATAAATCAATGTATATAAAAACCTTTCAGAGTGAAAACGTCAGCTTAATTAACAAGTTAGCATCATAATATATAGTTCATAGAACTATTACCTATAATTATAGTAATCTATTTTTCTATAGTCTACAACTAATATGGTAAGTTGAATTAGTTTTTACTGAAAATATTGCATTTACTATACAATGTAAATATTTAATTTTGAAAATAGCATATCATTTATATCATATATTAGTATTAAAAACTTTTGAGTTAGGTATAACCAAAAACTTACCGTATAAAGGTGTGAATGGGCTTGCAGTATAAACAGACATTAGCATAAAAATATTCAAAATCTTTCAAAAATGTATAAATTTAAAAATTTTAAATATAATAATATACCTACCTACATAAAAGTAGTATTTTAAAGAAAAATATTTTTGAATTACAATAAAATAACTAAATATTTTATTTTTAAGTATCCAATTTAGTCCAAATATTTTGTCTATATATTTAAAGATTTTGTGATTCCAATATATAAGCTATTTATAAAGAACCTTGAGTAGAATTTTTAAGTTTTTGATTGAACAGACATTTTTTCATCGACGATATAACTAAAAACAAATCGAATATGTAACATGTCTATAAATATAACAAAAAGAACCAAAATAATTTGAAAATGATATCATTTACGAGTATATATGCCAAAATAAATTTGTTAAACATTTCAAGTATACATAGTTATTTATCTTTAAACTAGATATAATAAAATAAATAAATCAATTTTGTCAAAAACTAGTTTTGTGTACCTATAAATTTCATTTTTTCCAAATAATTTTGAAATTTGAAAATTTTGGAATTTTTAATTTTAATTTTCCAAAACTATTAACTATAGTTTCATTTAGCAGAAAAGATATTAAAATTGAAAATTGAAAAAACATTTTTTTCATACATATACACATAGGCAAAAAAAAAACTAGTACATCATTGTAAAATCAAAAATTTATCACTCCACTTAGAATCTAAAAATGATATAAAAAGAAAAATTCAAAAAGTTTTATAAAAGAGATAGTATGAGAGGCTCCGAAACTATTTTTTACAAAGACTATTTTGTATTTTTTTGCGCACGTTGTAAAAATTGTTTAAACTAAAAAAAAATAACGAACATAATATACATTCTTTTTTTATATTCTCATATAGCAAGGGATTCGTAGGTAAATATAGGAAAATGTAATGTGTGATGGAATGAAGAGTAATATTATCATTATAATATTATTATACGTACGTATAATACGATAATATGTACGGTAAAGTAAACAAACTGCAGAGACCATTATGGTTATTATATTGATTCGGCTCGTGGACAAGAACTTTTAAAATTATGATTGATGGGGTACAATACTACGTAATAGGGTGTGTATCAATATGCCTATACTATACTTGTGTATAACACGTGCACCGCGCCTATTCCTATAGAATATAATAATAATATGCATATTACAATATAAATACGTAGTTATTATCGAATTACACATAATTTTCAATTATACGCAGAACAAAATGTCAAGTATAACTTTTGGGTGCAAAAGTAATAATGGTCGAACACTCGAATGTATAATATTATACATACATATTATTATTATGTACGTTAGAACGTGTGTGTACGTGTGTTTATAATTTTCATTTCAAATATTATGGTGGTCATGCCCTAAAAGTTTATTTATTTTAACTCGTTATTACTATTATCATTATCTTACCTATATGCGTGTATACTGTATACAAACGAATATGGGTTTTATTATTCAGCCGGGTTTAACGCACGATGAATCAAACGTATAACTAACAATAAATATTTTTCAGACTGATATTAGATGCGTTAATAATGTTAATATACAGCTCCTGTTGGTTGCTTCAGTTGCTATTGTATCGGAGTGAGCTGTACTCGGGCTGACACTCCTGAGAATTCCATAGGATATAAAAAATGTAGACGTATATTTTCATATTATTTTTTATTCCGAATAATAGGTAAATATAGAAAATATACTAACAATATAATGTACCAGTACTATATTATATTATTAAAATTAAATTTTATTTTTAAAAACCGATTTTATCAATAAAGTAGAATAATGATGAGGTAAGTCATGTACTTAAAAATATGAATATCCCAATACTTGAAATATTATTGATCTTCAATCGGATGTATGAGTATATTATGACGTGTGTGATAAGTAAGATATTCTTTACAAAACATGTATTAATTCTTGGGTTTATATCTTATGTATTTAATTTGTATTATAAGATGTAGCTATAATACTATACTATCGCTATATGTAACTAATGAAAAATACTAATATTGGAAAATGCTATGGCGTAGTATTCGGCCGCAGTCACTGAATGTTGGCGTTACTTTCGGATGGGTGACCAATCGGGTTCCTGGCAATGAAACCATGTCCCTATTAGACAACTTGTGTTTCAAAAACCTACTTTACCTTGCTGTAAAAAAAAGAAATCCCAAAGCCAATAGTCGCCAAAAATTAAAAAAACAATAATAAAAATAAATACTATTAACACGAAGTATAACCTTTGTGATAATAATCGTCAGATGAATCGTGGGTGTCAAAATTTATCAGGCACGCACCAGGGTGTGGCATAATGGACTACTATATTTCAAATACTCATTGATGCGTAATCAAATCAATTAGATTAAAGCGGCTTATCTCGTCAGATTAGAAAATTAATAAGGTTTTCAGTCCGTAGTCCGATGAACAACGTATAGGTATAGTTTCGTTATCTAGACATTTTTCAAAAACGCCGAGTGTGTGACAGCGACGCAGTAGGCATTTCCTGCTCGTTTTGCTCTCGTGAATTGAGATCATGCGATTTTTTTTTTACGGGAAAAGAATACTTAAAAGCTAACATTTTTAAACATTGTCCTCGAACCTTAGAAGAGCATAAAAAAACCATCAGTGAAGATATCGTCGGAATTCCACACGATATTATGGAAAATGCAACAGTGATGTAAAACTTTCGAGAACAACTCCACATGCGCTCATCATTTGGACAATATCTATTTGGAAAATAACTAAAAAACATAATATAATGTAATTTTTTATAAATACCTACATTTATTTCATATCATGGACCGTTTATATTTTTAAATTAACCACACCTATAGGTTAACTTTGAATTTTTGTAACATTTTAATTTTATATAACATACATGATACATTTTTAATTCATCTATATAATGACATTTTAGCATCGTAAATCGTATATTTTGTGTACGTTAAAACGTTGATATAAGTAAAAGCTCTACAAAAAAATTCAATATAAAATCCAATGTTGTGAATAATTGTATTATAGTAAGTATACCTGCAAGACTATAATCCTAAAAAATACTAACCAACATTATTCAATTTTAATTTATTTATTTATGTTTTATTTTTTTTATAAATACAATTTTATGTTCATTAGCTATAATATTTCGATAAAAATGCTCGTAAATGCACATATATTTGTTTTTATTTGTATAGATAATTAATTTTTGATCAATAATTAATAAAAAAATTATAATTTAATTTGTGACCGTTTTTGTTGATAATTTAATTATGTATTGTAAAAGAAAAAATACGAATGTTTAATATTTTAAGTAAGCCATTGTTTACACCACGGTAATTGATTCTCGTGAATTTATCAAGTACTCTGGGAAATTACCGCCAAGTTACTTTCCCAGAAATGTTCCAATCCTAGGCAATAGGTACCCACTGATAAGTGGCAGTTTTAAGAGGGTGCTGATGGATGAGCCCCATTGGCCTGTTTAAATACGTAGTAACTTTCAAAGTTATCAAAATGTACAACGTTTATTATTAATAGTTAACATTTAGGTAAAGAATCATCACTGCCGAATACTCATTTAACTATTATTATAACAATATTATAGTAAGTATTTTTCGTTAATCGTTATAACTTATTTAGTGACTTAAAAGTTATAATACAATTCAAAAATATAAACAATTATTACCTATACAGGCTATACAGATGAATCAGCAATATTATTATAAGCCTCGTTTCGACAACCGAAGATATTTATTTCAAAACATTTAACAGTCGATCAGATAGATCAGATCTTAATGTACATAATATGTACATACTCATGCTACATATTATGATTCGTATGTAGTTAAATATAGTACCAGCCACCAGGTAAATAAAATATAATACATACCTATTATTTATGATATTTATACTATAAACATGAAATATATGAGTCGAATAATAATAACAAATAAACTAACAATATAAATTCTAAAAAAAAAAACGGAAACTGTCACTACAGTTTGTATTTCGTAGATTATATTCTAATATTGTATTGACATAATGCGCGAGCATTTGGGTGACAATTAGTGTTGGGACATATGCTCGGATTTTTTAAATATTCGGATAACCGGGATTTAATATCCGGATAATTTAAACTACAAAATCCGAATAATTTATTAATTAATTGATTATTGTCACAAGACAAAATTCAAGACAGCTTGTATAATCAATTGTATAGCTACATCAGAGAAAAATTATGGTGTGATTCACCAAACATTCTCACACCCATTTTTTCTTTTAATAATGAACTTATTAAAATTCTGATTTTTGGTATTTTTTTAGTATATTTTTAGACCCTATTTTTTTAATCTTGAGATCTTTTTACTACTTAAGGAATGCCTTGATGTGGTGATACAAACTTCTATTTTTTAAATAAGAACTTTGCCCAATTAAAAATATTTAATAATTTCAAAAATTAGATTTTGAATAACTGTTCTACTAAAATAAAAACGGGGGTGAGTATACTTGATGGATCACCCTATTTATATATAAGTTAACAAATTTCCATGATATTAGTAAAGCGTATGATTAATCAATGTCTCAATCAAATAGGTAGTCAGTGTGCAATAATACAAATCTTGTGTATGTCAATAAAGTCATTAGACTTTTATTTTTGCAAAGTTCGATGTTAAATTTTTTAAAACATAACAAACTTCTTTATAATATAAATAATTCTTAGAATTGGTGATAATTTGGTAACTTATTACAATATTTTTATCATATTACAGAAACAGAAGTATAATTACCTATTTAAAAATACACGTTGACACAACTCTGGCATATTTCATTCAAGTTAAAATAAGACAATATGACGGACGAATGATCAAGTCATAAAATAAAAATAGATCTAATAAATCATACTCAGGAGATCAACTTCTAAATCGATTTTAGCTACTTCTCTCATTTCCACTCTCATACCACGTGTGAGTCGTATATTTATCGTTAGACGGCATATTAAAATATATTTCTACAACATCAGAGTATATATGTTAGGTGAGACAATGAGATACAAAAACACGCAATACAAAAAAAATATTATTTATTATTCAAATTTATTCAACCCTTAATATAGGTAGTAATATTAAAATTAAAACTATACTATGAAAATATGAATTGTACAGCTTACAATAATAGACGCCTAATTTTCATGGTATACTAACGCCTTTCGTTTTTTACGACGATAGATATAAACAAGAACTATAAAATGTTATACCAATATATAAATAAGTATTATAACAAACACATTAGAACTGACGTCTTGTCAAATTATAACAAAGGTTTATGTTGAAACATTTGAGAAACATCATTAAAACAAAAATAACAATAATAATGATATTCTCATTGCTTTTAATTTATAATATAAATATTAAATGTGTATTAATTCTAGTAACTGCTAAAGAAGTTATAGGTACTTAATAACAAAATAATAGAAAATTTGTGAGGCTATTATAATTTATAAGTAATTTTTGTTGTGGGTGGGGGGATTTAATAAATATATTTATTTGTGTCTAAAAATATAATGAGGAAGGAATAACTTACCAATAATAAATCTATACATAAATACATTGTAGGTGTTTCAGTTCTTAAAGTTTTGTAGAATTGTAAAATTAGTGAACATATAAACTTATAGTACTATAATGAACCATAAATTATGATCCATAATATAATATAAATTATAAGTGTACCTACCTATATAATTTATATTATAGTATTTTGATCAAAAATTGTAGGTACATAAAATACGGAATAAACATGGAATAATAATATTCAGGCTCAAGCAATCAAGTATAATATATTACCTATATGCTAAAATAAAAACGTGTTTAATTAATTAAAGCTTCAAAACGGTCTTTTATATACTATAAAATGTAAGGGAAACTTCTCATTGCTTTCCTCTCAGATTACACCTACCTATATATATGGAATTTTTTACAGAGTGAATCATTTAAGTGGCTACACTTATGCCGGATCACATAAACAATTCCTAAAAAATTAATATGTCTACAGTAAGCTAATTGTTCCATAAACATAAATTAGTGGCTTGTGATCCATTAAATTTTAATAAATCATTATATTAATCAATTTTTTATCCCACTTAGAATTGGTCTTTAAATGGTGTCTTCACACCATGCTTTTGTTTATACCTACTTAATATACGTCAGAACGTGTAACATATAGGTACATAAGTTGAATATATTTCAACTCAATTGATTTGATGAAATGTAAAGGCGTATCTTTAACAGTTTTAGAATTTTATATTTTTGAAGAAGAAAATGGTGTTTTCTTAAGTTTGAAGTATTTAAACATTTTTGAAAAAAATAATAGCAAGAACCGACCAACTCAGAAAAATATATGGTTCGCTATGGCTATCAAACTTAACTAGTCCACTCATTTAAACTTAAGTTCAATAACATATCACCCTGTATTGCTTATAAATGTATTAATACTACTAAATAGTTAGATCTTAGGTAGATACTACACAAAGATAATAATATATATTAATAATCGTATAGTTCGTGTGGTATAATTTTTCGTCTAATGAATTATATCTTTTACTGTATCCTAACAAAGTACCTAATGAACTTTAATATGAAGCTTTCTGGAGAAGGAAGAGGAAAAGCAGACATTTTTAATCTTCAAAATTCACTATTGGTTCCACTGTCGTTTTTATAACGTGTATAATAAATCGCATTTTCAAAAAAAAATAACCTTTCATTTTAAGACCATTTCTAGGAGCCGATGACAGTAAAAATATAATATAATAACGTATAATAAATAGTGTCACTATAAACATCGAGATGAGCTTTTCCAATTGTGAACTATACACGAGAGGAACGTATACGTACTCGTACATATATATATATAATATACGTATATTATATAAGTTCTATGACCTGCAACTGCAGTTGTATATATGCATTTTATTATAATGTATAATATACACATTATATACACATATAATATACACTTTGAAAATATAATATAGCTCTCGTATACACTTTATAATAATAATATACTTTTATAATATATATTATATCTTCAGTTCGATACGAAGGTCATCATCATATTGTATTATGTACCTACCAATATCGCATTTTTTTTGTATCAGACGACGTTTCGCGTACGAGTGTGTGTGTGTGTGTGTGTGTGTGTGTGTGTAAGAGGAAGGGGGAAGAGGATTCAACAAAACTCACATTATTTGACGTGTGCACGCACTAACGAATAGTATTATGTATTTTATTATTTTGTATTGAACTGCCGGACAATCGCAAAAAAACATATTTTTATGCGAAAAAAGAGGAGATTCTTCTTTAGAAGAAAAAAACCTTATACAATACATATTGTGATATGTACACTTATATAGTATACCTATGTATATTTTACATTATATGTTTACTTCTTGAAACCATTGACCCTTTTGAATAAAGTTCAGCTAGAGAAAATTTGAAGAAAAAAATACGTCAACGTCGCTGTAGGGACGATAGGGTTATTATATTGTGTAATCATTTTCACGTTAGGACATTAACGCCATTGTGTCGTACCTATAATATATAATATACGTGTCATTTCGACATGGTTAGATGATGTGTGATGTACACAGATGATCATAAAATATGTAAATAGAAAATAAGCTAATTTTATTCGAAATGCTTTAAAACATGTTCAGAGATGATGCGTTATAGATAATAATAATAATTCATCGAAATTGGTAAATTTTGGTACTGAATAATTTTATTAATAATGTTAAAGGATTCTTCGAATGAAATTTATGGTCAACAACACTCAAATATTTTAATTTTAAGTCGTTATTGGATTAGCAAACCTTCAACCGATTTTTATATACATTATATGTAAAGAACAGATTGATGCTGATCGCAATAATCTTCGTCGTTACAATAATGCCTATATCCTATATAATTTAATACATAAGTAAATATAAATAATGTTACTCAAAGGCCAAGGACTTAAAACTAACAAGAAAATTGTTACTTGGATCAATTTTTATGCCGAAAAAAAATGTATAATATAGGTACGTTTCTAGTTTGGGACAGATGTATAGAAAATAATCTGGTAAAGCCATTTACTTAAGATTATGCCACATAAATATTTATCTTGTTTCGTATCAAATCAATCATTTGCGACTATTGTTAAATTAGTACTTAAAGATGATGTAATGTGCACAAAAAATAAATAAACACATCAATTAAATCATCTCCATATCATTTTATATCATTTTTTAATGACCTTTTTTTTATATAATATAATACATACTATTTATTTCCTTTACTTTAAAGTTTAAATTCATGTACTAAGATTTTATGTTTGTTTTAATTTTATATTTTTAATTAGTTAATTAAAAACTTATGAGGAACCTTGTTAAATTTTTGAAATATTTTGACTTGATAAAAATGTTTACCATAATTTACAGAAAAACAAATCGTAAATTTCCAATTTATATAAATAACTAAAAGAAGTTAAAATATTTTAAAAATGTAAAAAACAATTCCATAAACATTTGATGAAAATTTCAAAAATGGTTATTCGTTTATTATGAATCAAGTCAAAAACACATAATCGAAATATATCGATTATCAGAATTTTATTCTACTGATTTCGTGTGAAAATTCTTGTTTGTCGTAACTAATTTTTTTTTGTTTTCTCAATTATTTCACCACTACCCACTTCCTTAACGAAAAATACTAATTTGATTTGATTTGTTACTAGAAATCACCCTTAAAATTGAAACAGGCATTTTTATAATCCCTAAGTGTAATAACATCAATAATATAAAAAAAAATAAAAAAATACATTATTGTAAAATAAATACATTCATCATTCTGCTCTAAAATCTAAAATAATAAAGGTTTATAGCTATTTTAATTTATAGATACTTACGTAATTGAATTAATTTATTATTAAATCTAAATCCTCAATTCGTATTCTTTAAATACTACAATTTATTAATATTTTTCTAAGTGGTTTAAGACTTATAGTACATTAAGATGGTCTTTAAATGGAAATGTACAATTTTGTACATTACTTATAATGCCACGGAATATTTTATTTAATAATTTTTTATCGCATATTTTAGAAAAAAAATTACATTTTATTTAGTGACGATAGTAATTTAGTTCCTTAATTTTAATACCTTAATTACAAAATGTCGAGAGGTGCCTACTGCCCAGTCACACCCGGCATCCTCTGCTTATGCCAAAATTAACTTACTATATACATAACTTAACTAAAACTACAGAACAAGTGAAGTTTTTGTATAAATTCTACACTATTCTTGTAGTCTTCAGCTGTAAACGATAATAAGGTAACTATCATCAATAGATTAAGAATAGATGACGCTAGAATCACTTAAAGTTACCTATAATATCTCCCGATGAATTTCCCATAATATGCATATATGGCATTCAAACTTTCGATTTAATTTTTGATTTATTACTTAATCCTTTATTGCATTTTGCTATACTTGCTTTTGTAAAAGATTAGATTTCAATGGCAACAGTTCCGAGAGTTTTCTTTTAAAAAAAGAAAAAGAAGGACAATATAATATTATTACGAGTCAATTACAATAATATCGAACAATACTCATCCTGAATACTATGGGCTGCTGTTGTTGTAGTCGCATAATAATACGCGCGGTGGTCCGACAAGACTGGCAGCACTGCGCCGCGCTACTCTCATCCCTTTTTCCTCGCGCTCTCCTCACACGGCGGTGGCGAAGCGGACGACTAGTGTCTACACTACATAACTACTGCCCGACGACGACGGCGGCAGTTCCTGTCCACCTGTCGGCTACGACAAACGCCGGTGCACCGATACCGTGGTCGCGGCAAGAAACCCGCACGATCGCACGTGGTCATTTGCGCGCGCGCGCCGCCGCCGCACTCAAGTACACGCCAGCGACACTTGTCGTACGATAATAATATAATAACTATTAAATACACTTTGCGGTCCGATCGATTTCATACCTAATATATTTATACTGTATAAATTGCAACTTAAACACAGGCCGAAAGCGTATTACCGTCGTCGTTGATCGATATCGCTTTATATTATAAACGCGGCGAGTCCACCGCCCCCGCGAGAGGCGATCTTTTTTTCTTTCTCGCTCCCGAAAATCACGGCTATAAATCGACTACATATAATATATTATTGCACAACGATAAGAAACGGAAAAAAATAATAAAAATAATAGCAAAAAATACATTATACCTTTATCGTGTCGCGTCGTAATCCGTCCCGCGGGATACATAACGCGATTCTTGCCGTGCCGAACTCGACGCATCATGCGGTGTCGTACCGCTGCCGTAGCAGCCGTCGGTGCCGCCGCGGCCGTTTTCTTGGCTCTGATCGGCGCCGCCGACGCGGGCAGCTGCCTCGAAGCTAAGCTCTGCTGTCCGGGCCGCGACTCGGCGTGCGTCGTCCAGAAGACGCCCATCAACGCCATCATCGAGGATCCCACGGACAAGCCGTGCTACTGCGACCACGCGTGCCTCAAGCTCGGCGACTGTTGCACCGATTTCAAGCCCGCTTGCGGAGGTTAGTGTTATATATACTCGAATATTACGATGCACGTTATACTTATAATATATTTTTTAAATCATCTCCAAGCTTATTACTTGTTTTTTTTTTCACTCGTGATACGTAAGCACGTATACGAAGCGACTTTGACGAAGGTGCAGGTTAATGAGAACACCTGTCTGGGGACAGGAGTTGATTTTTTGTTTTTTTATCAATTTTTGAGCGGAATAAATGAGTTTTTACGTAGTGTCGAGACATCTAGTCTATCATACTTTGAAACTTATTCGCTTTTTTTTTTTATTTCAATTATACCTATTGGTTTTTTAGATTTTTAATTTCACAATAAAAAGTAAAAAATATTCCTGGAACATTGTTTGACGTATAAATAACGAATAAATATTTATTTTATTAGGTAATAAAAACATTAAAAACAATTACATTGTAAAGTTTAGATGAGCTGAGTATTCGACTACTGTATCCATCTATTATAGGAGGTATTTTGCGTTTCACTATTTTATTCCACCGAGACATAAATTTAAAAATCTAAAATCTCTTATTTGATAAAATAATAAGTACGAGTATAACCTGTACCGGTGTATAATTTTTGTGTTTAAACTTTAAATATTTTATTTATTTTAATAAAAATAAAAATTGCTTAGAGAACAAAAAAATATACCTACTTGAATTTTAGTACAGTCGTATAAACGAATCACATACCCTATAATAACAAATTACGAATATTCATAAATATTTTATCGTACTTACTGATGAAGGTTTTCGTAGAAGTCTTCGTTTTATTATGTTCAAGCAGTATTATTTTCAGGATACAGGTCAAGTCTGACTATACGTACCTAATAATAATATGATTGACAATTTTTTTTTGGACCCATAAGTTTATAGAACCTAACTGAGATAATTCTCTAAAAAATAATGAAAACTAAACTAATGAAACGACTACTTTTTTCTCAGTCCACTTATGATTTATTTTTGTTGAATACCTGCCTACTATACATTCTAATAGAAAAATTAATAAAAAAATATATAATAATACTTGCCTAAAACTACACATTACTAACAGTTTCTTTTATATAGTATTGTATTATATTTATTAATTAAAACACACAATTTATTATACATATTATGTTTTTAATAGTTTTAACAGATAAATACGAGTTTACTGTGTAAAATAAACTGATAGATTACAAAAAAAAAAATCTACTTGCAATTAATAATATTTGTTATCCCTAATCTTTGTTAAATTTGTGTTTATAACTGAAGAATAATCCTTGTGAACTTTAATGATTTTCTATCCAATAAAATCTAAGATTTATGTTTATTTATTTATGAAATTTATTAATCTAAGTAAAAAAATATTTAATAATAATAATGAAGATAAATTGTGAATTCTCATTTATAATTATTTACGCAGAAATAATAGTCGTAACGATAATAATTACTCAACCCTTATAGACGAAAATCAAATAATTTATTATGCATAATAAACGTAAAACTATTAAAATTTAAATGGAGAGCGTTGAAAAAAACTCAAATTTAAAATCATAAAATAATATATTATATTAAATACCTATACAATAAACGACGGCCACAATATAAAACAACAATTTTAATATTCATAAATAATTTTCATTATATTTTTTTGTTTTGTGTTTATAATCGCATCCAGTACCTACACACAATATTGTATTTATTATATGAATTCATGTTATTACCTTTTTACAGTGATGTCAGTCTGAATAGACTGGTACTTATACCGACCGAAAATTCGTTTAGACAATGTTATAAATTATAATGTGTAACACTAATTTAGTAATATTTCATTTTAGGCTCGTAAATTAGACGCACTTATATGGTGGCAACCAGGAACTTTGCATGCAGCACGACTACGATTTATGTTGGTGTATTATTGTATAACGTGCGTCATATTAAATGCCTTATTGGTATTTTTTATTTTTGTTTTTGACATGTGCGTTATATGTGAATTGTTATTATAAGGCCACGCAGAAAATACGATTTAAACGAAATTGAAAAACTACAATAGATGTATATAGTGCATACAGTCATATCGACTTAAAATTTTATCACACTCGAATAATGGTTGTGAGAATGGAGTTCGGTTAATTCAATGCGCGTTATAAATGGTCATTTATATCGCTTACAATTCGTCAGTCGTTGTTTTTTGTGATTTTATCGAAAACTATACACCCATAAGGTTAGGCGTTGCTGGAAAATTCGAGAAAACGGCTTCTTTTATAACTATAATGGGTAGTACAATAGTATACAATGCAACATTACGACGTACAGTGTTCCATCCATGTGTAGTATGTATTATAGGTAGGTAATGCCGAGGTGTGATGTCAAAAATGTCTTGACCGTTTTTACCGGTCTGAAACTCGTTTTTATATTGCTGAAAGGAGAAAAACAGCAACGCATTGTTGTAAAATCGATGTACATAGGATTTGACCAGCATCTAAAACGTCCGAGTTATTCGCAAAACTAAATAAGTGCATCATTGTGCCAAATAGCTATTTATTTTGTATTTTATGGAGGCGAGAATAGTGTTTAAAATTGATTATGAGTAAGGGGGAAGGCTGAGTTCATTCTGTCAAATATATCATAATAATAACAAGGGATTTGAAAAAAAATGTTCCCGTCCAATCCAGATTAGGACAGCTATATTTTATAAGTACTAAGTACTTAGGTAGTTATATATATTTTTTTTACCAAATAATTAAATTATTATTTAATTTATATAATAATATGAGTGTAATGTTTATAAGAAATAATATACGGCTGATGTGCTCGATTAATCAAGTTATTATAATATAGTGGTAATATTATATATATAATTATAAATCGATAATAATTTATTAAGATTTAATCGTTTTACACGAATAATGAAGTATCGACAAATTATCTATAGTTATGTTAACATAATTTTATAAGTAGAAAATTTAGAATAAATCGTTTACAACGACACCGGTTGAAATGACAAACCTTAAATCAAAGGTCCTGTTAAAATTCCTGTTTTTTTTTTTTTATGCTAATTTTAAATCGGTTATTATGACGTTCTTAATGATGTTTATTTTTTGGTGAATTTAAACAAATATTTTATCTAATTATTACAACGGGTCATATTTTCAACGGTGTTGACAAGAATAATTATCAAAATAAATGAGAAATATTAAATAATTAATGTCAAATTATTTGGTCATTAATATTACAAGTTCAAAAACAAACTTTGAAAAAGTAGAGACAAAAATACGTGGATATTATTTTAAAAATCATGTTACAAAATAAAATATCAGATTTTTTTTAATATAATATACCTACCTATACTTAATAAATATTAGTATTTAATGAAAATACTCTTTATTTTTTAATAACATACATGGATAATTATTAATTATTAGAATAAACATTTTTCGATTAAAATATAATATGATGTACCTATACTTCTTCTGTTTGAATGATTTTAATAATTTTTTTAAATGTTGGTTGTTTTTACCTATTTTGCCTCGTGCCTTGAACATTATTATAAATAATAACCCACAATTCTACTGAATATATACTTATAGTTTAAATACTATAAGGGTATACAACATATAAGTATGTCTGTACCTACATAATATTAAAGCATATTTTTTCTAACCCTTAATTTAACTATCTTAAATTCATACTTTAAATTGCGTACAGATAAAATTATACAACACATATAAATATATAATACATGTATTTCATATATTCCTTAAACATTTTTGAGCTGGCTTTTAAAATGTTTTGTTCTTCTCTTGTTTGTGCCTATGAATAATCCATTATACGTCTGTGACATAGCCATAAGAGGGGACTGAGGTGGCTGCAGCCCTCCCGGAGATAGGACAGTTAGTTAAAATGCTCTCAGTGTTGTGTTAATGTATAACTTACGACGTAACCACATATTAAAATTATAATTTTTATGAAGAATGACACAAAATGTTATATACTCGTGGCATCAATATACCGAACATAAAAGGAACTCCGTCGCCACATTCCCTAGCTGAAAAATATTCCAACTATGGCATTGTTGTACCTATAAATATATATTATACATAACATTGTGTTTTATAGATTATATCACACTCGGCCATATTATAATATATACCGACAAGGCGTATGCGATTAATCTACTTATTGCGGTTTTAGTACGATGTTTAAATTATTCTTATTTTACTTGTGATAATTTCCTCATTTTTTTGTAGCGGTTTTTTAAAGTCTTTCATGTAATAATAATGCACGCGTACTCAAAATACTTATACCCACGATTCCCCCGACGCATTTGAAAGGCGACTGTCGGACGATCCCGTATATTATATTATAATATATTCCTTATACAATATATTATAATAATATAGGTACCTATTCTATGTATACGCCCCCCCCCCCAAACGATTTTCAACACTGTATAAAATTTCTACGCACGTGGTGTGCATATATATATATGTATAGATACGTATAGTTGGTAGGTATCTACCGCGGTGTCGTCCGACGCGTGACTATATAATATTATGATTTACGCGCACACAAAGTTTATTCACATCTCGGTCACACGCACCGCGCGTCATCGACGTCGCAGTTTCGATCATCGTATATGTATTATTATAAAGTTGCGTTGTACATAGTGTAATATATTATTATGCATATCACTATACGCTGTATTATCGTATATGAGTTTTTGGACGGGGTACGTACGCGTTACGCCGTTATATTTTTATTTATTATTATTTATTTTTAGTTTTAAACGCGATCGACTTGCATTACAATTTTGATAAATGGCTTTTAACTTATATTGCGAGTATTACGTACTGCGACGGTCACGTTAGAAACTGTATTGTATTACGCGCACTATATATTATGCAAGATGTTCGGTATAATATCATCTACATACGATTTCGCTGTATCAAAAATAACAATATTATGTTCGATTATTATTATTGTTATAATTATTTGAGTCGACTGGTAGTCGTCTACAAATACATATAGACGGTACAAATACATCGACATTTTCTGTGTTAGGATGCGGGCGTGAGGAGGGGTTGTAGATGTACATTATACAATTATTTACATAGTTATCCGATGTATAAATGGATATAGGTACGTCGCATACCTACGTACATTATTTGTGAACGCACGGCTACGCTTCATTTATTTCTGCTAGAAAATATTATATAGAAAAAAAAAAAATACAAAATAGTTACAACTTACGAGGTATAAAAGGGATGTGCTAGTCGTGTTTTATTCATTTTAGGATTTAAACTTATTGAATACATAACACGTGTATGTGATATTAATATAATGTTTATGTACATAATATCTATGGATAATGTATTTACATATTATTTAATAATATTATATAAACATACAATGTATAGATTACTGTTTTCAATTAATATTTATTCTTAAAATTGCTACTATACAATAGGGGTAGGTGTTATTAATTTTGTTAACTATTCGAGTATATTTACAAACATTAAATATTGTACTATATGCATTTATACATTATAATTGTCTGTGATAGTATTAATTATTGTTTTAAAAAATAATCTGAACATAAATTCAGTTAATATAAGTAGAAACTCTATTGGGTTTCGTAAATTTATATATGAGTAAATACAACTCAAGTTTTAAAACCAATGTTAATAGCGTTTATATTAATGATTATTGAATTAATTACATATAATTATGTAAAAATAAACCATTTATTTTTTGAGTGAAGGGGCTAAAATGTCATAAAGGTAGTTTATTTTAGTCATCTTCTAAGTTCTCTATAGTTGTGCCAGTGCTGCGTACCAACTACAAAACCATGGTTTTATATTTCAATACGTGAACGCGGCACATACTTATCGCACAAAAACCCGTTTGAATAAATTGCATCGTAGAATAATTGTAATTACATTTTGATTAAAAAAAAATACACTAAAAAACTCGTTCAATGACGTCTATTCGCAGTGTTTGATGCGCAAGCGAATCCTAATGAATCAAAAATAAAACGATAAAACAAAAAAAAAAAACCATCCATTTCGTCAAACTAACGTGCAACGTACTGCATATGCACTGTTGTACGGTAAAAACATTTCTGATATGATTTTTTAATGCACGAAATATTTTTATTTGTTATAATTATTATTATTATTATTATTCGTTTTATCACATTACGGAGTTTGATTTTGTTTTATAAATATTATGTAGGACAATTACTTTAGCTCCCTATGTATATAAACTCATACAATTCAAAAAAAAGCTGCTTTTTCTTCAACTAATTTGATTTATTCGGGAGAAAAAGTTTTCGATCTTTAAATATAGAAAAAGATGTACAGAAATAATAATATTTTCGATGAATTCAAATATAAATAGTATAATATATAAATAATTTTAAGTTGTGTATAGACGTATGCAATATAGTATATATTGTAATAAAACTTGTGCTTAGAAAAATGCATTTAACATTTTACCATTAGCGTGCATATTATAATACATATATAGGTACACGATGAACAACAAAATTAGAAAATACAAAATCAGTTTCAACTGCAATCTAATTACCTCGGTTTTCAATTCTGTTTTGCATAAAATTAATACGCTTATAGTGTAATTATTTATATACACGTGTTTATAATAACATAATATAGAATAACAAAGGTAAACCGAGACAAAATAAATAGTGAAATAGGAAGTTTTTGTTTTTTGATTTCATAATTTTTGTTAATTTAATTGTTTTAACCCACAGATGTGAAAAAAATGTAAAATTTATCGATTGAATTTAATAAGCACATTATATGTACTAACATTGCGTGTATGGAATTTTGCAGTGTCCGCATACCTATTATTTACATACGGACGTTGGACACCAATCAAATTTTAACATTACCATTATTGTTATTATTTTACACGGATGTTAAAATATATATCCGATATTGGAAGTAGAAAATAAAATCAATTATTGTAACGATAAATTGCGATTGGACGTTGTCGAGTTAAATAAACATATAGAAATAGCGTTTACTCGTTATCAGTACGTCCAAAATATATTTTATAAATATATGGTGTCTAGTGCAGTGTTTGTCAGTTGCGTCGATATTCCAGACTATCTAATAAATTTAATACATATTTTGAGTTGATGTATTTATCACAAACTAAAAAGGTATACATCGATAGCGTCAGGAAAATATTCACTATAATATTTTTAGATATTTAATTTTAATTTAATATACAATGTCTAAACTATTATAAATCGTAATCAGTTATAGGTTATAACGCGTAATACGTATAATACCTAAGGTATTATTACCGACAATCGTAAAATTATTTATTGAAAATCACATCTTATTGAAACTCAAATACAATTAAATATTTTATAGAAAAAATTGTGAAAAAAAAAAATTAAAATTAATTGTAATTTATGTATAATAATAAACTAGTGATTTCTGGTGCAATCGACATAATAGGTATACATAGATATACCAGACCGCACGGTTGCTGCAGTAACGCGATATAACTACTACATATTAAATGCAGTACGTATTGTTAAGTATATGTATATTATACCGGTAACTACCATAATGCGACTCATATCCATAATTAATTTTCTAAGCCAACCAATGACGGTGAAAATTAATTAAATATTTACTTTAAGCACTTTTAGCGCACATTGGTTATGAAAATGTTATAAAACGACGAATATTATTATCGCCATTTTTAATTCCCCAAACCGTGTTACTCAATAATTAGAAGTTCTAGTGTTATATACGTGCAATTTTCACGGATAATACCTAACCAAACTTTTGTACGATAATATATTATTAAAAAGGGTTAGAACAGGGATGGGAACGAGTTTGTATGTGCGTATAACCACATCCCAAACATGTTATAAATTAGTGCTGTATAAGTATAATACAGACACTTATAAGCAAAAGAAATCGTATTTTTATACTTCATTGCCGAATCGGTCATTATTTTTCAATATCACATAAGACGTAGGAAACTTACTGAGATCGATATAGTTATAGGTATAATGATTTTAAGCTCGAAGAACTCGATTAAATAGAATTTAAGCGTATACGACGTCTATCTCCATCACGCTGTACACGTTGTTTGATCTTCTCGACGCAATATTTATGTATATTATTATATCAGAGGAGACGAAAAAAGCTTTAGCTTTAGGTACAGTAATTAACTTTTTGACACGGGTCTGGTAAACTTTTGTATAATCGCGCCGTACAAAACACGCGTGCACACATACAATTTCAGTATAATCTCGATTTTCAAACTATACACCATACAGATAGTAGACAGAATACTTACCTATATACAGTCTATATAGGTACACTCGAATCTCACGTCGTACATATAATACCAGTGGATGGATATTATAATTCAGATTTAAAGCTATGAGCGTAAAAACTAAACATATATGTATATATATAACGAGCGTATATGATATAATTAAATATATTTAATACATTTTCGATTCCATAGTCGTCTGTATGCGCGGTGCGAGGATCTAGGAATAAAAACCCGAGTGGAGATAGACACAAAATAATATGAATACAAAATAATTTGAACGTCGTACCTATTATTATAATGCGAATTAATCGAGTGCTCGTACGGTTTAAATAATTAAAACGATCAACGACATAAGACCATAAACATAAAAACTATTGTATACGTAATTAGGTACTATAATTACTATATAGCTGTTAAAATATCATATCGAGACTGAAGAGTATTACGTGTTTAAATTGAATAAAATATAACTGTTGAACGATAAAAACATTTTCAAAATAGTATTTTCAATATTATTATGATATGTAATAATACATAATATATATATATAAAGTGGTCTTTATACTATAATATTTTTCAGTTACAGTGCGTTATTACGAATATTGAAGACACTAGGATAGTGTATGCCGATGAAAAAACACGATTGCACTATTATATTATAATATTTTACAAGCGAGCGCCGCGGGCTGGTTCATTATTATACATATATTTGATACACAGGGCGATTTACCATTTATGCTCACCACTATTTTTTAATACAGTATCTAATACAATTAATTCGTTCAAATGTTGATTCTTAGAATATTAAAGACGTATTATATTTATGGGCCATATATATTTTCAAGATATTCCAAACATTTAAAATATATAATGTTCCGTGGAAGTACTTGCAGCTTTTCAAACAAAATTCGGATCACGTCATATCACTTTCTTAAATGATGTAAAATTCAGAATAATTAAAACTATTGAAAGTATTATTTTTTAAACATAGATACTTAAAATGTTTAAAAATGAAATTTCGAATAAACTCATTATTAAAACAAAAAATAGAAGTGAGCATGGTTGGAAAATATCACCATATATATATATATATTATCTAAATATATGTAATATGTTGGCGTTGTATTCGTGGCGTTTAGATTGTTTTGAATAGCACTGTGTATGAAAACATCTCAGTTTTCTACAAAAACTGTAAGGGATTTTAAGAGGTTACGCAGAAAATAGGCTATTACAATAAGTTTTAATGAGAAGTTCTACGCCAAAAAAAACTTTTCCAGCATAATTGCATTTAATTGCTATAAATTTTAATATTTTAGACTGTGAACTTGCAACGGTATTTATGATATTATTATTATTTATATTATGTATAATATTATATAATGATAAAAGTAATAGAAAAAAAGATTATATTACTATTTATAATGGTTTTGGACACGAAAAGGGCAACGGAACTTTTAATTGTGACCTATATCTTTATTATAAGAATCTGCAGGTTATAATAATACGTAGTACCTATACAATATGTACCTGCCGCATTTTAACATGTCAATTTTAGACGGATACGTACTTTATTTTGATTGACATTTTATACAAATATACAATGGATTTAGACGGGTAGTCTTATAGATATAATTCGACGATAAAATACTGCTTTATTTGAATTATTTTTTTTTTATCCTTTAAGCTAACCTCTATTTTGAATATTTATCTCGTGATTCAATCGATTGACGACGGGAATACAACTATTGAACTGTGTAATATTAGTATTAGTATTTAGAAACGTAGTATTAGGTGTCATTAAAATGTATAATATGCGTATAACAAAATCATGATAATAATAACGAGGTGGACCTAGGTAAACCTCGATTTATGGAGACGAAGATAATTACAGACGACTATGAAGTAAATATATTTCTATAATGAAAGAGTTCTAGGTATAGTGGAGGGTTTTATAGAGAAATGTGGCTAGGTATACATTATACAAACAGAGATATATAATATTATATATCTCGTGATTTGCTATTTAGTTATAAGCTGAATAAATTAAAATTATAAATTTAATACATATTTACACAATATAATACGTATACCTATACATCGTATTCTTGGTTATTAAGCTTCAACACACACATATATAGGTATAGGACATATACAATGACGCGCACATGCGTCTTTCAAAGAGTTTGTCTTCATCTGACGGCGCATATCGAGTAATGGGATTATGGTTAATCGAATTGTGTTCGTGTCGTACGACATGGTTTCGAAAGATTACTTCAGTAGCTTCGTCGCTGTATTTGTACACAAAAACCTTATATCTTCCTTTTCACCACTTGTACGTTATTATAGCATAATGTAAACCCTTTATATACACTTATAGATACGCGAGTTTAAAACATAAACCCATGTACTAAATTCACAATAATTGTTGACTTGTATGATTATTGATAATAAGTATAATTCATCAAACACGACGTTATTCGTCATATTATTCATACAGTGCGTTATCTAAAATCAATATATTGATTTTAGATTATAATCGCCAACGACTATGTATGACACGTCGATGTATCGTGTACGCGAATATATACGTAAGTATAATACTATTAATGAAACAAACTCTTTTGAGTTCTCAGGTTAACTATGTGTACCTATCGCTATAACCTCTACTTAGTATCGGTATTTTCATTATATGTACATTCTACAGTCACTGATTTTATCGTTTCGTTATTTCGTTTATATCTACATCGACGACAACTCGTTTCTTCAGTCACATTCTATATACGTTATATTTTCTCTCTTAATTTTCCAACACACAAATAAATATATATATATATAATATTTTATAAATACATTGTTCTTGGTATACACTGCGCAGTGTATCTTTAGAATAAATACTATCTATATACCATGGACACATTCCTGCATTCGTTTATCTGTCCAATTGTTACGTTACGCCCTTGATTGGATATCTCTGCACCCTAAACAAACACGTTTTTGATTTACCGAACGTCGGTCGGACCGCTTTTTTTTCTTACATATACACATATATATTCCATTTGTTTAATGTTGGTTTTTTTAAACTCATTTATTTTTTCACTCAGCTGTCGGCACTGTTCTTACTCCGATATATCCGACGGTCTGGCGCACCCGACTTTAAGATTGTGCAATATTTACATTAAAAACAATTTACGATTAAACATTGAAACGATTGTTTTGTATTTATATTATCGGAATTTTTTCTGCATTACCTGCTGGCTGCTACATACCTGTATGTTATTAATTATTAAACGTTATGTGTAACATGAGTTTTTAAACATTATTGTATCTGATAAATAAATATTTATAGTATTTTTTTTCCCATACCCATAGTTCATAAGAAATGTCACAATGTTGAATAACCACTTTATTGTACAGTAGATGTAGTTATAATATATTATATTATAGAGTGTACTTCGTTTTTGAGAAGTATATGTATATGCAGGGGCGTTAGCTCTTCTTCTAGGGGGAGGGAGGCGAAATTTGAACTCAAATCATAGGTACTTATAAAAGTATATGTCTATAAACGACAGTGTACATATCTATAAATAAACTGGCAGTTCAACATTTCTCGATCGTTTCGTTTGCTTAAAATTTTAATAATTGATTTCTACCCATTTTCATAATCCATAATAAGCAATAACATTAATTATTGTAAACAACATCAACAATATAGCAAACAAAATAACTTGACATACATATAAATATAAAAGAAATAATAATCACATAATATAATACTAGGTAGTTTTAAAATAAAGTTATTTAATAATATAATAATAATTTTAAGATGAATATATACTAATAAAACAAGAATACAAATTTCAATATTTAAATAACAAAATCCAATAATTTTCTGTTTGTCTTTGAAAATCTCTCTATTACTTTTATAGTGTTGAATATTCAATAAAGTCAAACCTGTAAGTTTTTTCTGGGACATTTGACTTTTCAGCCATGCTTTTAATCTAATGTAATATTGAACATTTTTCAGAAAGCAATAAGCAAACAGCTAAAGGAGTCATGTTTAGTGCAAAGCAAAAAAGTTGAACAAATTCATAAAAATATCAAATAATTAAATTAATTTATTAATTAAATATCTAAATTAGACTATCTGGATAAAGAAATAGATACTGAATAGCAAAAATTAAACTAATATGATAGTAATTTTAACCAGTAAAGTTATGTCATAAATAATAACTAGTTGTAAAAAAAAACTTAACTAATTTTGGTAATTTTGTTTTTGCCCATCCACAATCGTAACAACATAATGTTTTATTCAATTTTAACAATTTCTTAACAACCATGTCACAGTCACACAGCCTGTCCCAGAATCTATCTTAGTCCGTTTCGATGTTTTATTAATTGATAACAGGTTTTCAAAAACTATTATCAATTTCCATTATCCGCTCAAAAAAAAAATATACACTATATTTTTAATTTTTAATTCATTGATTGAGATATAATTATTAATTATAATAAAATAAGAAAGCACCTATACTTGAATCACATATAACAATGTCCAGGGGGGGCGATCGCCCCTATCGCTCCTCCTAAAATACGCCCTTGTGTATATGTATCGAATTTGAATTCAATGATATATTCTACCTAATTTTGTTCTAAATACCAGCTACCTATATTTGAACTTATGAGTAAAAAATAAACTTAATTTGTATGTGTATTTAGATTTACCGGTTACATTATGAACTACACACAAACATTTTGTATTAGATTTTCAAGCCTTAGCTAAATAATTTTATAAAATTTGTAACTATAAATTATTAGAAAATTTTTACTTTAAGCTCTTATAAAAGTATTTCATATATTTTATTTTTATTTATTTTTAATCAATATTTTACAACTTATGAGAAACTTTGTATGAGTTTTCAAGATTTTTAACTTAGCAAAAAGTGATATCAAATGTTTTTAAATAGTTCAAAAATAGTCAAAAAGTACATTTTGAAAATTATACCATGTACTTACATAAAATGCTATTATAATATTAATGCTTTTGATGAAAAATGTCTACTGTAGATACTTGTTTTTGATAGTCACATCAAAAGAATAAAATCGATTGTTAAAAACTGGTTTGCGCATAAAAATTCCCGTTTTCTTTAGTTTTTTCTTATTTTTTATTTATTTTTCAGTTGTTTTAAAAAGTACCAGAAATTATTTATTTATTTTCCAATGTGTATTTAATAGGTCCAATTCCAAAAACCACCCTCAAAGTTTGAAAACAAAGCATTTTTATTGTTCAAATAAAATTATGATAGAAATAAAAATAAAAAAAAAACTCATCACTACTATAAAATCAATACATTCAACACATATTTCTATCTAAAATAAAATAATTTGTTATAAATTATTAAGTATAGTATCGGTTTAATATTGTACATGTATACAGCAGTATATTTTAGGTTGCTTCAATTATTATTAGAACGACTGTCAGGATCATCATATTTTTTTATAATTATGTCTTATGAAGTATGTAAACCATACTGAAGTGTATACCTACTCTTAAATAGACTGGTAGACTATCGAAATAATCCATTTCATTAAAAACATATATTCTACTTAGTCGTTTTCAGATCTCGTTTCTCTTTATGTTTTAATGAATGGATATAAATATATACTCTAAAACTCAGAAATATAATATATACCTATACCTATTTAATCAGTCATACACTAGTACACTACTATAACCTATAAGTACTCAAAGGGAAAAATCCATCCGATTAAAAGTTAACTAAAACAAAACAAATGCAAATATTCTTAGTTAAAAACTCCAACATGATTAATGATGTTTAAATACCACAATTTGTCAATTATAAAAAGGTCACCTCGTATATAAGGTAACTAAATAGACTGTATATTAAATGAAATGTATAATATATATGTGTGTAAGTTTTAATTATTAATATATTATACACCTGTATTATATTATATTTTATATTATAAACCTTCATAATATACATAAATTATTTTAATAAGTATATGAATAACATGAAAAAATAAATCGCGAGTTAAAATCAAGTTTGAAAATTAAATTTTAATAACTTATGACTGAAATAAATTCTATAGTAATAGTATAATGGGTTTTTATTACTAACCCAAAATTATAATATATAAAATCATAGCCGTCATATCGTTTGCTTCATAATATAGAAAGAATGAGACACATATCATGAATCATTTATAATCACCAATTATTTCATGTGAAATATTAGCATTACTATTTTTTGTGTTAGTAAAAAAAGTTTGTGTAACTTGCAACTATAGGGTATAATAATCATAATAATAATTAATAATGAACTAATGACCTATCTATACGGATTGTTTGAAAAATATTATATTACGATGCATTATTACAGGTGTTTCTATACTTAATATATACGTTGTATATTTATTATTACTTGACCATGTAGAATGATGTGATATTTATTATAACATCAAATACATATAAATTATGTATTCAAAAACCGATAGATGGTAGTCAATGAATTATACTATGTTTAGTAATAAACTGAAACAAATGTGACAAATGCGTAATGTGTTTTTATTTATAGATTAGTGATAAAAATATATGTCTAGACTTAAAGACATTAAAAAAGCACTTTGCAAAATTATAGTTTGTTAAAAGTTATAGAAATAAATTTATTTTGTGATGTTACATTGAAATGAGCAATTAATATAATATTAATTAGTACCTATTAATTTTATTATTTTATATTATTCATTATAATACCTAATAATGAATAAGTGAAGCCTATAAAAAAATTGACGAACATAATATTATGATGGTATATATATTTTTTCAAACGCTTAATATTGTATTATAATTTACGATAAATATTTTTTTATTTTTCTAAAACATAAAGTATAGATGTATTAGATTTCTATTAATAACATTTATTAATTTTGATTGACTTCAAAGTTTAAATATTATTACAGGATTTCAGGATTACTCGTGAAGTTATATAGTATGTATATCTATCTCGTTATAGTATTTATATTTAATAATCATACTTTGTTTAATATATTCTTAAAAACCGTTATTCATTAAATTTTTTTTTATCATAATTTTAAATTTTAAATCTTACGAGAACGTATTAAAAGAAGCTGAAACGCCACGCGTAATAGTATAGTTAATGAGCGACAATTTATCGTTTGGAGTGTTTGGAGAGCTAATTTAGAATTTTATATGTTCATAAATTATCCGTATACTAGGTACTTAATAAAATCTATTGTTATAGTAATAATTATGCTCATCAATTTTTTTTTTTATAGATTTGGTGAGGTAATTAATCTAGGTAAAAACTACTAGGATTTTTTTAAGCCACAATGTTTATCAACTCTTAAGATTATCTATATACAGAATATTGCAAGTATCTACCAAGTAATTTTAACTTAACGAGAAATGTGCAAGTCTCGAGTATAATACTATATTATACATAATTAATAATAGTTTATATAGAATATACTATATAAATACAAATAATATACACACGAAAATGGATTGATATGCTAATATTTTGCGGTAAAAGTATAACATCTGCAGTTAGATTTTTATTTTTTGTTTAAAATAATATAGCAAAATATATTAAATTTGTTATAACCATTGTGCCCTCAATATATCTTTTGCGAGCTTCAGCTTCGAGATTTAAAATATATCTAGTAGGTAAATAATGTGATACTAATAATTATAAAAAATAATTTTTATTTTGGTAAATAGAAATTATTAAAATTGTTGTTTTTACATATTATTATCCCCTAAGATCATGAAGCGTGGTATTGGAATATTTGTAGTTATTGCGCCATATAGCTTGTATAATAAAAGCTAATAATAATATATAGAAATGAAATAAATAGCTAGATAATCGCTTTTTTTTTCATTTAATGCGATCTATTTTAATTCTATTATATTTTATGGGTGGTGTATTTGATATAAATGATCCGAGTTTGTAGATTAAAGAATGGTTTATGTAGGTTTAAAAAATAAGTTTGTTATTGTATTATGATTGAAATTTACATAATACCGCGGAATATCTTTGTATCCTTGTACGGTGGAATACCAAATAAGTAGGTACTAGGTAGTATGCATCCAAATAATCGTGTAATATATATAATATACATTTATAATGATATATGGATTCGGTGGGACTGCATGGCGCGTGCACGAGTGTATATATTGTTTATGTATAGATATATAATAATATATAAAATATAATATAGCCGAAAGCTTCGGAGGCGAAGGGATTTACAAGTTTAAGGGGAAAATGATGACGGCGAGAGATAAAATAAATTGGAAATTTCCGGAGGGTGCGCCGCGAGAAACGTGTAAAAAACGTAGGTACATTAAAAAATGTGACAGATTTCAGGTCCGTATCGGGAGAGTTTGACAATTTTTACCACCGCTGGACGACAGCATTTACTATACCAGCTACGTAATATACTCGTGTGAGTATATATATATATATATTAGATACCTATCTGGCTGCATAAACCGTATAAGTACAAACTACGTATATGTGTCGTGTGCAGCGCAATATATACCGCAGGGAAATACATAGAGCATTACGAGCCTGTAAATGTAATAACAATAATAATAATAATAATAATAATAATATTAGAATACACTAAGTAATCGTATTAATGTATGACATCCTGTTTACAATAACAGATTCGTATGTTTTTTTTTTTAAATATTGAAAACCATATTATTTGTATTTTATACTCTGAAGTGGAATATAATACTTGCATATTGAACAATTATAAATACTGTAATTATAATCTATTATATTAGGTAATAAAATGCTTAAAAAAGAGGAGTAGTATAGCTACTATAGGGCAAATTTTAAGGGAAGATGCATCTACTACTTTAGTTTAATATTTTTATACGACTCTGATACAGGGGCATAAATTTAGGAGTAACGTCGTCGGTCAACGGGTGGTAAATCCTACAAAGTCTTGTTTTTTATCTGCTATAGGAACTTATCTATATTTCAATCATAGAAATAATAACTAAAAAAAAAAAAAAAAAAATTTCCCGATATAATAATAATAAAAAAAACCTTTTTATTTATGTTATGATTGGTGTGATAAATCATTATTCTTGAAAAATCGATTTTAAGAATTTTCAAAATATGTTAAATTGAATAAACTATTTTAGCTATGCATAAAAATATCGACATAAACTCAGCACACTAAATTGATGATGTGTCGATAAAAAGCTTACAAAATTGGAAGTCGTTTCATTAAATGAGTTTAAAACTAAATTGTTAACATTATAATATTTATGATGGTACCCAGAATAATTTACTAATTACATTAGTGACAGGGCTCGAGCCTATAGGTCAATAAGACGTCGAAAAAATAAATCAGGCTTAGCCGTTTAGGTAATAACATTATTATTGACCACAAGTATTTAGACAACACCACACCAGAAATAAATAAAACTGTAGGTACATAAAAATGCCAACCACAATTACGATAACGAGATTACGGTAGCCGCGATGACGCGACGTCGCTAACCTTAACAATAACGAAAACGAAAACAAAAATATAAACGACAAAAAATATTTCATAGCGCATCAACAATCCTCAAACTTTTCCAATTCTTCCTGCACACCACGCTTGACAAAATGAGGCAAATTTGACATAATCTTATATTTATTTTTATAATATACCTATTTGTATTTTTACTGAATGATCCACTATGCTACGTCAAGTATCATCAGTTCACGAGTATGGACCACAACTAGTGTATTCTAAAATAGTACTATAATAAAAACAAAAGTGCCTATATTAAAAATTTACAATCAAATTTGTAAAAATAAAAATTATTTTATTAAAATACGTCATAAAAACCAAATAATTTGTCTGTATTTTAGCTGAGTAGACGTCTCATTATTTCCACGATGCCGCACCGTTGCAATATACGAATGTCTCTTAGCTTCAGAGTTCAGTAAAATCGAAAATAAAATTGTTGATAGGAAAAAAATCAAAAAAAGAAAATCGATAAACGTGATAAAAAATAAACATAAATTGATTGAATAATAATAAAATGCGGTCTCACGACTTGCGATTGTTTAGCATTATATTCATAAACCATCCCTTATAATAACGCGTCGCTGTATACATTACAGAAATACTATTATACTAGACCGGTATAATATAATATACAATATAAGCTGTATTAGCTCACGAAATAATATTATAATAAACCGCACGTGCCGATCGTGCATTGCGGGAGTTGGTTGTTGGGGGTACAAAACGTTTTCATCGACGGCAGAAATATATATATATAGGGTGATTATTTTATCACGAACTACTCATTATTCCTAAAACTATAAACGTTTTTAAAAGTGTTGCTTTTATATAATTTTTAAACCGTTACAAAACAACATTTTTGGAAAGAGTTTTTATTTTTCACTTTTTTTTTTTACTTTTTTGAATGACATCATATATTTTTAATTACCTACATGTTTTGAAACAAAGTATTATTCGAGATATTTCATCAATAGCTATAGCCTATACTTACATACAAATCAATTAGATAATTAGATATAAGTATGTACATTTTTGATGTGCTTGTCTATTAGTGAACTAACATTTTGCGGAGTATCAACCTTTGCAGTACTTTCTCCACACCGATCATCAAAACTTTAAATACCTGTTTGTCATTGACTATCCGACTAAAATTCGATTTTATGCACTGAAGTACTTAAACACGTAATTGTTTTTTAATGAATTAAAAATATGTTAAAGATATATTTTCAAAAACGTAAATAATTTTTAAAAAATGAATGTTCTTCAATAAAATAATCACTCTGTATAACATATATATATATATATATATTATTTAGCTATAAGTGTACAAGTTTTCTGCAGCAGGTGAGTGTCTGAGGTTTCTTGCTGTCTGCACAGTCGCTTGACGGGCGAACGAGGAGATAAATTGAACGCGCCCCGCCGACGACGAATTAATAACGCGAGATCCGCAGCATCCGCCTTCGGTGGCTATTAATAACGCGCCGCGGACGACTGTGCGATGGGCTTTAAAGCACACTCTACCCTCTCCTCGCTCCCCCCAACACCACACACACACACACACACAACAACAATAATAATTATTATTATTACTATTATACAACGATTCTGTTCGGAAATTGTTTGCAGTGTACGCGTAAACTTTAAATTATTATCGTTATTAATTTTTCAACCGTTAAATTTAATAACGATTATTATTATTATTATCATTATTATTAATGCAGTAATCGTATCACGCGATATGATGAGAGAGAAACCGGCCGTTGTTCGTCCGTCAACTCGTTCACGCGATTCGAACTTTGTAGCCGCCGCGTTGTATTATTGTGGCTGTTATATGTTTACAGCCACCGTTGTGGGGCGGTTGAGTGGGTTGGTGGGTGGCTGTGACACATGTTGCTCGGTCCTCGGGGTAAATCGTATTAAAACCGTTTGCCGACACCCTAAGCCACGAACGGTGCAACTCCACTGATGCTTACCCGTTATAATGTTATATAATAAAATACTAGACTTGAATAATATACGGGGTGTACCAGGACTATTTAAGAAATAGGTATATATAGTAACATTTGTGATGGAAGTTTGTTAAATAGTCGTGTTACACTTTATATAAAATAATAGAGGTACCTACGAACAGTTTAAAATATAATTATATTGCGCGTGTATTAAGTGTATTATAATTGCTATGTAACAATATATGATTGTCTAAATCTTATATATGCTTTAATTCTAAAATATAATCTTATTTATGTATAATGATTTTTTTTAAGACATGAGCATAACTATATTACATTATTATTATTGTACATTTATTATTAAAATCTAAACTAATATACTATGTAGTTATACTCTACCTGTATGCATTATGTTACTATACATTTTTCTATGTCTAATCTTAGGTATCTTATACAGTGACATTTTAGTTTAATTAATTTATTATTTAGATAAAAATGACTATACAGTGTACACATTGACTAAGTTGGAATATTTCTACTAAACAGTAACCTGTGGTATCTCCAATATTGCCTTATAACATTAATTGACCAACCAATAAAGTGTCGTTCAACATACTGACGTGATTCGCTTTTAATAATTTCGTGTTTGGTATAAAATATTGTCTATAAATTACTATAACTGTATACGTTTATAACACATAATATTTAGTTTCGACGATTTATTTTTAGACTTTTCTAAAACTATATAGGTTAGAAATATGTAAATAAAGCATATTTATGTAAATCAGTTAAATAACATTAGTAAATAGGTACCTATTTATGCATAATTGAGAAAAAATATTATTATGTAAACTGAATTTGAACAGTGGAAAGAAAGGTCGTATATCGTCAATTTTGAATTGATTGGCATCTGCCATCTGGTGTATTAGGTAAAACCTACGAATCTGTCTATCTCATTAATAATACATATCGGAGAATCATATTTCAGTATTCTTATGCTTTTTTGTAAGTCTAAGGTCCCGAAATGTCATACAAAAGCCCGAGGCCCGGGGCAGAGGCCCCGTTGGTCCTTGCCTAATACCGACTTAAGTGTATACCAATTATTTTCAATTTAAATTTATCTTATACATAATGTCTAAAATACCTGCAATCTGCATTGCAACAGTGTTTAGAAAAAATAATGAAAACTGTATAATTATTATTAGTTTTACATATAGACGTACATTACAATATAAATTCGCCTTTGCAAATTTTATTATAAAATTACAGTATGTAAACTCGTTTTATTTTAAACAGCCGTAGTATTTTTAAAGAAATATGTTTTCAGACAGACTGCAGGAACCTTTTACACTTATGTCGTGAAGATAACCCTTAAAGAAGTATATAAGATAATATATTATACGCTTAATACGAATTGTTAATTAATCTTGATCGTTGGATATACGTCATCATAATTATATGTTCCACACTTCAAATCGAGTGTTTCCAAACTTTCTAGACAATGTGGATATATTTATATTATAATAAACTATTATGTAAATAAACACTTATACGGAAGAACTGCAAGCTCTTCGATACTCGCAGGTCCGGTTACTAATTACCCGTCATAATTATTAAATCTTAGGCAAACTCAACCCACTTGAATTGAATGAAGATTAATTAAAAATGTTATTTTTTCCATTATACTTTTTAACACTTAAAACGTATAGAAATTCCAATTACATATATTCAAATTAAAGCTATTTATGTATTTTTTTTCTAACATGAATATTTCGACTTTACTTCGTTTAATATGTTACTCCCCGGGTTACCAACATTTAATGGTTCGTGATTTTTTTTTTTTTATTTTAACGAGACTCTAATATATTATAAATATTATTATAAAACAATATCGTAGCACAAAATATTGTGTTTAATCATGTAAACGTTTAAAAAATATTTGAAAAAATACAGGAAACTACTACATTATAAACTTGGGTCTTAATTTTAAATTATTAAAGGAAACAACGCTATACCAAAAATTAAAAATGTACATGCGAATCGGGAAATAAACGATGTCAAAAATCGAAATATAATATCGGTAGTAAGTAGCAGTTCGATAAGTCTCACACTCTACTTCACAGTGTCATATTCATTTTAAATTATAAAAATGTCTTACTTTATTTTATAAATAACAAATAATTGAAGTTTACAACATAAACTTCATCAACAATGTTCTTATAATATAGGTATATAATTGTTTTCTAATATTCCGAAGTAAAGCTTAAAATGTATTATTGGGATTTACTGATTGTCACCATTCTTCTTCTAAAGTCTATACATTTTGTTCCGTAGCTTTTGATACCATACACTAGGTCTTTAAATTTCAACAATTTTTTTTTTTAGATTTTAGGTTTCCGCTCCAATTTCAGGATCAAGAAACAATTCACTAAGGTTTACATCATTTACAGTATGTTGTTATAATCGTATAATATATATATATAAATATTACTATAAAGTAATTTGCATAAACTCGATTACTACAACTATATTCCATATTCTTTTATGCCGCTACAGCAAATAATCACATTCTTCACTTATAATACATCTCGGTAGTAGGTAAAATATTTCTTTGTTTAAAAAACAATTGATATGTTTTTTTTTTCATTTTATAGGTATGTCGATAAAAATGTATATAGAAGTATACATTATAATTCGTTTTAAAAATATAAAAAATCTCGTGAATTGCGGGTACATTGAAAAATATAAACAACATACTATATCATTTATATCTTCAAATCTGTTAATCTTGCATATCCAAATATTACCTATTATATAGATATAATTCCGTTAAAAAAATAGGTATATATATTTTTTTAAACCTACCACGCTGACGATTCTCTGTCCTAGGTTTTGTAACAAAAATTAAATTATGCACATATACTTCAATACAATTTGCACTTAAACGTTTAGAGAACTTTGTGCTACGCACGTATAGATTACGCTTTACGTGGGATTTTCCTATTCCTATTTTTATTATAATTTAATATTTTTACTCGTATAATATATCCTCTAACGTATTACTGATAAAATGGTAAATATTCTTACTCGTGGTTTTTCTGAAGGCGTGTACTTAAAAAATGTCAATAAATACTCAAGAATCGATGTATATAATATATATTACACACTTACCGATCACTGTACTATAACTCCATACACATAAAACACACACACAACGCTTCTCTTAACCGTATTGGTTCCACCCGTTCTTTTTAAACTAGCTCCTTTGTTCCAACAACCACCTAGACTATGTGACCATGTGATATATAATATTTGTATAATGTACTAGCATGTATATTATAAAGTGTATACAATATAATTACGTTATATTTTATTCGTGTTGAAAACTTATCGGCTACGCATTCACGATGAAAAGTTTTCATATTATTTTCGTAGGTTGATATAAATCGTCTTTGGGTGCGGACGTCAGGATTTCTATCCGATAACTACTTATATGAATACACCACATTCGTGGATGTATATAAAACTATACTATATAAATCAGAGAATGTATAGAGATAACTCGATTAAATACTCTATACACGTTGTTCACATTCTAAGTTCGGTGTTTCAGTCTTTTAGAAAACGAACTATTATGAAGTTACTCTTCCTCTTAATTATTAAAAATAAGTAACTCAAAAATTAATTAAAATAAAACAAATACAAATTTGTTATTATATCAAAAATGTATAGGTTTTTGCTCGTATAATTCTTCCTAAATAGTTTATTATTTATATTATGCTTAACTTAATATAATATAAACTCTAGTGTAATGAGGCGTAGTTATAATGATGGTCTTTTAAATTTTTTTCACTACTAATATTGCACTTATCAGTTATCAGTGTTACTCACATATACAGCGTAAATACTTTAATATAGAACAGAGGTGTAACTAGGGAGGTGATATGGGTGGATATATCATTTCCAAACAGTTTTTATTTTTACATACTGTTTTAACTGTTAACTGATTAAGAAAAAACTAAAAAATTTACTATATACAAAAAATGAAAATGTGTCATGCCTATAGATATCTCAAAAAGAATTATTAAATGAAATGATAATATTATAAGCACTAAAGTTCTTGGTAAATATTTATAGCATCTACTGTTATTTATTTTCTTTAATATTATAAAATATTAATAAAAGTTAAAGGAGAAATAATTATTTTACGGCTGAATAACCAATGTACAAATTGTAATAAGTTCAAATTCTCATAAAAATTTTTTTTTTTTTGCTATCGGTTGAAAAATTATAAAGAACCTTATATTAATATTATATTTTTAAACTTAAGATGTAAAATAGGTAATTTTTATTATGAATTTCGAACTACAACATAATTTGTATATTTTTGAATTTTTTACAAAATTTATTAACATTTTTACTTTAATGTTTGTAAAATTAAATTGTGATGATAAATTTCTGATATTATCTAATTGAGAAAATATAACAACTTATGAGGAGCTATTTTAATTAAATTGAAAGTATCTACGGTAATTCGGGTTTAAATTTATTAAGTACACATACACACAAAAAAAAGACAAAGCCGATTTTGTTCAAATTGGATTTGAGTAAAAGTTCACGGTTCCATGATTATTATTTTTTTGTTAATCCTGATAATAATAAAAAAAAAACCTAGAATATTTTACTTTTGTCACTCAAACTTCAAAGTATCAACTAGATCCAATTTTTTAAGAAAAACTACTCCCATTTTTTAATTTATTTTGTTTATATTACTCCTTACCTATAATTTGTAACAATTAAGAAATATCCATATTGATAAGCCCCATAAAATGGTTCTAATTACGTCACTCATATAGAACAATATATATAGGTATAAAATATTTATAAATGTAATATGTTCTTCTCTCACATAACAGACAAATATTTATTGGTGGAAACGGTGTGAAAACGTAAATTGTCTAAACGTCAATACTGTATGCATTATAATGTTACATTATTTCTTGTGCGTGGGTTGTAAAGGTGTACCTGTATATATTATATGATACAGATGTAATTAACGAACGAAAAATTAAATCTTTCGTAGCGCTAAGCATTCACGGGGGTGTATAAAATATATTATGCAAATTTAAATTATGAAATTGAGCCTATATATTTATATCTACATACGTTCAGACATTTCAAACACACATTGATAAATATTATTATTGTATTGTCCGTATTATAATTGTATGCATAAACCATATTGTCAGCATGCAGACTATACTATTATTTATTATGTGCATAATGAGCTAGCTTACATGTCAAGACCTCCCAAGTCATCTTTGTCACGGCGGAACATTAAAACTTGTTTGAACATAATATTTAATAAAAAATAATGCGTTATCCCCCATAATATTTTTCCCGGTGTCTTGAATATTACTGATGTGTTGTTATATTATAGTGTTGTAGCCGTGTGGGTATAGTATTTATATGAAATTTCGAATAATTATTATATATTTTTTTTTCATAAGATTTATGCATATAGTTCGCTTAAATTAAACGCACCAGTTTTAAAACCGAAAATTTTTCTATCCATCCATTCAAATAAAATGTTTTAAAATAATGTTTGTGGTTTTTTTTTTTTTTTTTTTTTTAACAGAATTATACATCTATAATGACGATAATAATATAAATCCAACCTCTCGTAGTATAATTAATATTAGGTATTATGTGTATAATAGGTATGTAATGTGTATAATACAGAATGAATAGTTGGTGGTATATTTTTTAATTTATAATTGGTTCAATTAAAATAAGCTCACGGAGAAATGGATCCTGCAGTACCCCCTGTGGCTTCGCCGCTGGTGTACGTACAATTAAATAATGTATATATTGTGATGTCGGAGATTCATATTCTACGTTCGTTATTTTCTACTGCATGACATCTGCAATTCGTATAACAAACCGCACCCATACAATAACCTCTTCGTATTTTATTGTACTTCTTTATGACATTGAAAACACATACCATTCTACAGTGTTGTTATATTATGTATAAGTGTACAACTCTACCTACACTTCACGGAAAACCAATGGCGCCGATTTATTATTTTCGGCTACTGTGAGGTACATAAATCTGTTAAATAAGTTATCCACCCTCATTCGAATTATTATACGCAACTGCTATGGCCACTGCCCATTTTTTAATTCTGAACTATGAGACGGGGGGTGATTATAACAATATGAAAAATGTATAATATAAGAAATAAGGAAAGTTATAGTAATGATTTATGTATTATAAATAAATAACATGGTATCATATCAAATTACATAAGACCTGTTCTACCCATCTACAAGATTTATTTCACGTAGTTTAAAAAAATAAAGATAATAATCAGGTCAAAAAACGTCAATAATATAAATATTTTATTACAAGCAATTATTATAGTCAAGGTTTGCTCTTCCATGGTCGAATTTTGCACTGGAGCCAGGGTTGTGCATTATCAAGATTTTCAATTTTATTTTTATAGAAAGAATGTTTTTGTTTTTTTATGACCAATAAGTAATTTAATATGAGTATTAATATACTCGTGCATGTATTTACGAGTGTAAAAATTTAAACTCAAATATAAAATATCATAATATTTCTAGCGAAAATGATATTTTAAAACAAGTGTTATTACCTATAATCTAGATAATAAATTGTAATAAATTATCGTTTAGCTCATTTGGATAATATTGTTCGGTTATCATTGTACAACACTGACTGCAGCGATAATAATAATATAGCAACGAACTATAACTTCGAATACAATATATTACCTGTTCTAATTACCCGTATGTATTGTTTGAATTGTTCATGCATAATAATTATATCGAACAGTTCGAAATTCTATGTATGATCGCTATTATAATATATATTTTATATGACAGCAACTTACACTCGAATGTTTCGTCTTTAAAAATCGTTCAAAATTAGATTAGAGGGTTCAGACGCCGCAACGTTTGTGCACGCCAATAGTAATGCCATTTTGAGGCGCAGTAATGGCGTTTTGAGGGGTGGCAAAAGCTTTTGGCTCGGTGGCCGGACGACGAAGGTATTATATATATATATACACACGTATACCGCCATCGCCACCACAGTCACTGCGGGACATTAGTTTTCGTTGAACGGCGCTTTGGATCGGCGCCGTGGCCTATTCATTAGTACAGAACAACGCGGTCGAGCGGGATGGGGTAGGTATTATATATATATATAATAACCGCCTTCGACTCGTCAACTTTAAATTACGGTTGATTTCTCCCTTAATGTTGTATAAGATTTACAATTTTTATGTGTGAATTTCCTCGATCGTTACAGTGTCGCTTAGTACGTCCGTTCGCACTATAATACCAGCTGCACACGTTATGTGTAGGTATAATAAGACGATTAAATAATATATTTCCGAACCTTAGACCTTTTCCATATTATATTTCACCTTCCGTCACAAATTATGATTCTAATGAACCATTGATTGGCTGCATGTACCTACCCATGACGTACGCTTTGCCGATATTACCGCGACCCGCTGCTTCTCGATTATACATAAATTATGCTTAGGTTCTGTTCATGAACTGTTGAGAGTAAACTTGTGGATTAACTTTAGTTGTCTACCCGTGTCATTTTATTGTATCTCCTAATTTATAATTTACGATACATCCCCACCCTCTTTCCTTAAACATAAATTCACAAATAGGTACATAAATATGTGTTACAACGTAAACGCTTTTGTTTGTTCGGAACAAGCCGCACATACGCGTACCTATACCTATTACTATGTAGGTAGGTATTTAAATTGTCCGCTTCGATACTACAGAAATTCTTTATTAAATATTATACGATTTATGATTTTGATGACGAGATGCGTGAACAGTGAACTGATGATTTTTTTATCATTAAACGATTTAAATAATTTTAGTATACCGACTTAAAATATCGTAAATGATGTAATGCATATTATATAATACAAACCACATAAATCGTGAGTGATATTTTTGGATTGACTTTCCAGATGTGTGATACTATAAATACAATTGACACTAATCGGAGATCTTAAGGTTTAGCAAACCACTATTATAATATGAAAATTTGTTAGTTATAAATTTACACCAAAATTTATTTCACACATTAAATAAAATGTCATGCCATAATATTATAATATTGTATTACTTATTATACACTTTTATTACATTTATTATAAATATTATTATTATATCGATGACTTACTAGGAAGTTATTTAATGTTGATATAGTTTGAGTAATTGTTTTAATTACTCAAACATATTACATTATATAGTATATATACTTCATTACTACGAACATATCTCAGCTGACTATGGTAAAAAGAATTTCGTAATTTATCATGTCGAATGTAAGAAGGTGAGAATTGATTAATAATAATTAATCAGCGGGGTTTCAGAAACACTTAAATTGATGATCTATCAATATTTTTTATTTTAGTTTTGTATTATTAATTCACAAAGAAGCCTTCTATTGAAACATAACTCAATGTTTTATAATATACTTATTAGTTATTACCATAGAGTAAGAATATTGTTAAGTATATTAAGTATTATACAAGTTATTACTTATATTCGATCGAAGATAATTGAGGGTTTAGTTGTACACTTTTACCTGTACACTATTATATATATTATAAAAAGAAAATTATATTTTAATTTACAATTAATTAATTTCAGTTGAAAAATAATGAGTTATATTGTTTCCCGCTAAATAATTTGTACAGTTTGTTAACTAATATAATAAAATTAATAGATTTTTTGGTATTATTGTACACATATTTGTGTAACTGGATATTCCGTAGAGTATTATTAATATCTGTTAAAACAAATATTAAGAAACCATATTAATTTAAAAATATAAATATATAATCAACAAAATAAATTTACAATTCGTAAGCATACAGTTAAAATAAAATATTACCTAAATTCAGAATTATTACTATGTTAACAGTATTTTAAGAATTATGATACTTAGTTTCTCGTGATTATCATAAGATTAAATTCTATTGTTATATGAAAATAAACAGAAAAAGGAATTAAAAAAATCTTGATTTGTATCCAAAAAATATAAAACTACCAGCATCTATAGATGTTAAAATACTTTTAAAACGCTTAATTTGATTTTAAAACAAAATTTGAGTTGCAAAAGTTTTCAACCAAACCACAAGATAATGACATTACAATTATTGTCTTCACCCTATTTTAAATTAAGCGTTTTTGTTTGTTAAAGTATACTGTTATACTTAATCTTAAATAAAATATAAACACATCCTGTTTTCATAAAAAGGTTGATTACAAAATTAGTTTAAACAATATCAGTGTAATATTTTAACTTTTTATATTTGCTCACATAGACAACCTAATTAATAATTAATTATTATATAGTTATGTAGTTTATAAACGTACAGATTATTTTATTACAATTTATTTTAAAATTTTAATCAATATTTTATCACAAAATAATTGATTACTTGGCTTAATATTAAAAAATCATAACAATATTATTATTAACTAATTAAATAAAATCTAAATAATATGTACAACTATTAAAACCAAATACACAAAAGATATACTATGGTAAAACATGAATTATTTAATGTTTATAAATAATTAAAGATTTCATATTTAGTAAATAGGTATATCAAACATTTATAAAAGTTAGCAAAATATTTAAAGTCAAACTTGGAATGAACTATACGGTAGTATGTCAATAGGTACTCAATAGAAATATTTTAAAAGTCATTATGAGGTCATTACTTAATAGTTAAAAATTAATAATTTAAATAATTTAAAAATAAAGAATTACTTGGTAAATTGAAAATTTAAATATAGGTTAATCACTGTTGATAATTATGATACCGGCAGTACCTATTGAGAATAGTTAATACATTTGAAACATTTATAAAATATCAACTGATGTGGTTTTATCGATTTTATTTAATAATTATCTATTCAAATACTTATTCTGTTTAAAGTTTCTATTATTAATATTAATTTTGATTTAATTTTATAATTTATTTATGATAAATATTTTATTCACTTAAATTTAAATTCAAATAGCATTATAGGTATTTTTGGAATTGCAAAAAGAAACATTAGATGTAAGACAAGTATTGAGTACCCAAGTACTAAACATTGAACGAAAACTAAACTTCAAATGAAAATCACTTTGTAGTTTGTCGAGTACCCAAGAACAAATTCAAATTAAAAAAAGTTTTTAAAATAAGATTTATAAATCTAAATAATAAATATTATGTATAAAAAAATAAATAATAAAATAAATATTGTATAACAATAAAATTTTAGTACAATTTGTGCAAATTCTGAGCAAATAAAAATATGTTCTTGGAATTTTTATATTCAAGATATAATTACCGCTATAACAAAATTATTATCGGGTGTGAAAAATTATATACTTTGAGTTTCTGCTCCATCACTTTTAAAGAATATAATTTAGATCGAGAGTATAGATTGAATTTGATTAATTTGCTCCTTATACATTTATTTTTACCTCACTTATCATTAAAACAGCTGAATAACGAAATAAATAATCAGTTTTACTTAATGTTTTCTAATGTTCCAAAAAGAAAAACAAAACCATCCGATGTATCCGATGTATTAAGATAAAATATAGAATAATATTTTAAAATATAATACGCATGGATACATTTACTCCTTAGAACATTTTTTTAATAGAATAGCTTAACTATTAATCATAAATGTATTTTTATAATAAATATTTAAATGTACCTATATTTCACGCATGCCTAATTAATATAATTTTAATCATATAAAGCAATTAATAATTATTAATATTATTTACTAGGTACCTATATAATATGTATGAACACTGGATAGGTCATGAAAACATCGATCTTAAAAATAAAAATGTCATCTAATTTATTATTTTACCGTTATTGAATATAAAAACGAATCACATAATATATAAATATGCAATTTATATTTCACAAAAACTTTTTATAATGGAATAAATTTAAAAAGCGTTTCTGAATTTGAACGAAAAATATGTATGCCATTTATTTTCATACAGTTAATATTACTTTGTACAAGCGCCCGCAAGCGGTAAGAGCATGATAGTATAATTTAGTATAATTAATATATTTTTAAATCGTCTATCTCAACAGTTAATAGTTTCAAATTGAATACGATTGAATAGCTGTGATACTAGATAAATGATTTGAAAAGAAGAAAAAAGTTTTCGTTTAAAATTAAGTTTTATTGCATGTCTGAAGGTCCACAAAACTAAAACAATGTTTCCTCTCTACTCTCTAGTATTTGTCGAGTGTCCAAACAGTGAATTTGTTATATAGTAGAATTATTTCTTTGGTCTGAATCTCTATCAGGACGCTTTTATCTCGCCTTTCCTTACACTATCTATGTACTTGTTCACTAGTATTGCCATTCTCTACAATATGTATACAAGTCATACGGTTAAATAATTGTACGCACACAATTATTTGTGGTCTTCGATCGCTCTTTACAACTGAAACCATTGCGCAGACGAGACGACCAAGCTCTAATCGACATCAGTCGTCATTGTTTCTGTACAATGCCCAAACACTTTGTACCATTACTCCACTTGTTCGTCTCTTGTAGTATTGTTTCAACCATTGTACCACCCTGGTGGGTTTTTATAGTAATGGTCCTTTCCTATTGTTTTCGGGATTTTTCTTTATTATTTTTTTGACAGAATGAAACATCTAATTTTTTCCACCCTAAAATATGTATATATACTACCTATATAATATAATGCATACATATGTGTAGACCTTTCAAAAAATGATATTATAAGGTCGGGAGGTGTATGCATTATTATATTTACATTCTCGGACATGGTGATTCGTGAACGTGACAAGCATATAGATGAGGGTTCAAAAAAAAAAAAAAAAATTAAACAGCGAGTCACGTTGAATGCTTTAGATATACATTTTTCAATTCTGTTGGAAAATAATAATTTCACCACCGTTGGGGATGAAATATTATATAAACGTTGCGTAATATTGCTGACAGAAAACAATATTGGCATGTAAGTACACATAAGTAAATTCGTATGGATATACATAATATATATGTATATATATATGTATAGAGAGAGAATATGATGTCTTTAGATGACTGAGTTTTATAGACAGATCATATACTTACTATTGAAAGTTTTCCCAAAGAAAAACGGAATTCATTCGATTTAAACACGAGAGACGGCTGATCTCAAAATAAAATATGATGCAATTTTATACACGTTTTTCATTATTTGTATGCAAATATAATATGACACATGTCATTAACACAATTTATTGATTTAATAAAAAAAAGTATTTTCTTTGATGCAATTTATAAACGATTATTAAAAGTAAGTATACGTAAAAAATATGATGATAGTGTAATTTTTCATTTTTCATTCTTGAATAAATCAATTTTATTACTAAAATGTCTTAAACATAAGTAAATATAAAAAAATTCACTTAAAAAAATTATGTTTGTTTTAGTTTAATTATTAATCTATTAATCTACTTAATCTACTAAACTAAATATGTTATAGAATATATTTTACAATGCTGTTCGTTATAAATATTTATAAGATTTAATTTTAACTCTCATTATAATTTTGTATAAATTTGTTCACCTTCATTGATCCTTTATTTGCTTACATTTACTGTACATGCATTTTAAAATTCAACGATATCATTATTCCTAAATTACCTAATTTAAATATTTTATTTAAGGCAACATAAAACTTACAATATATTGTACTAATTTTATGCTTTCCAATTTTCCTGAAAATTAAATTCTCATTAAACATATTCTAGTAAAAAAATATTTGTCATTAAATGATAGAATTAAACTGTTAAACTAGCTATGTTGTATTCTATAAAAAAATGTCTTTTCATCATAAAAAGTTATTGCCAGCCGAAAACTTAAAATACTACGTGGCGTCAACAAGGTTTAGGGACGTTGTTAACGGGTTCACATTCTGTAAGGGATTTGAAAACTAACAAACTAAACCTTTAGGTTTCATTTTGATATTTCAACCTTCCATTTATACCTTTGAATATGTTTTACCAATGGCGTAATAGCGGTGTAAACATTGACCAAAACGGATTTAAAATAACCTCTGTATTACCTTCAACTTGACTTGTGTAACCGTGTTCATTATGTTTGAAACAAAGGTATACTTTGCCAAAAACTTTATTTTGGAAAAATAAACAGTATTTTTCAAATAGGTACTATAAAAACTATATTTGTATTTGTAAGTCTTAAACTCTTAACTATTATTAATGTATACACATACATTTATAATTGTAGATAATAATTGATAGATGAATTTTGAACACTTTGTTGCCTCAACTGAAGTAATTTGCTTACATTTTTCAAATAAAATGCAAATAAATCATAACTTCATCATACACCATCAATTTAAATTTGTCTAAAAATTAACTTTGAAGTTTTTATTATATTTAATATGGCTTATTAATAAATAATAAACATTTTCTAATATATATGTATATATATATATATATTTTTAATTATTTTATTTATTATCACGTTTCATATAAATTATAATAGTATTTATTAAGCATATAAATTTATATTTGTTGAACAATTTAAACAATCGCACCCAAACAAAACATAAAGTTTATAACAAATAGTATAACATATAGATATAGTAGGTACACGAATAAATATTACATTGTTAATGAATATAGTAAGACGTTATCGTTCTTCTTCAAGTAGATAATATATAGATAAGAAAAAAAGTCACAAACATAAATATTATCAGATTATAATGAGCATACGTATATTGTTAATCTAAGTTTGTTCCTCAACAAAATCACACCCAGTAAATCATTTTTTACCAGAAAGGGTTACATTGGTTTGATATAAATCACAATATTTTGAGTTGACCACTGGGATTTTATGTTACGCTATTAACACGCAGTGGCCTTTGGGCATTAGGCTAGTTGATAGTTTCTATAAGCCATGTCTTTAGTATGGTAGGTTCATTAAATAGAGTGAATCACTTGCATACCCTCTTTAATCCACTAATAATGCAAATTATTTGCAAATAATTACAATCCTTTACTTTGAATTTAAACTACCTATATTTAAAGTATTATTTTCAAATACTAAAATAATTTATATTGTTTATAGAAAGTTTCTCAAGTGATACAAACATATATATTATAGGTTCCTTATATAAGTATACATTTTTAAGCTGATGGTCATTTTGAGTATACCTATTATGGTTAAAATTCGAACAAATAGTTTCTGAGTTAATGAAATGTATACAGCTATTAATAATGGTGGTACAAAAAATATAAATAAGTTATATACTTATTCTATTGGATACTTAAATTGCATTACCTATATACTCTATAATGCTTACACAATTTTTACAAACTAAAAGTTTCAAATCATTCTCTAAGCTTGTTATTAACTATTATTTCTTGTAAACCGTTTAATAGATTATAAAACTGCTTTTCAATTTTCAATTGTTTATCAAAATAAAAAAAAATATCTGTTGACGATTTACTCTAAAAAATATAAGCTCTAAATTTATTAATATAATCTTTGATCTATCACCTTGAGAATAATTTTTAAATGACTTAAAATTTTTTATTTTTCTTATGTTTCTTAATAAGTATAGGTACTTAAAAAAAAAAGGAGAAATCTTGAATTTGTACAAATATACATAATTTAAGAATAACATAAGAGTAACCATTTTTGGTGAATCCCTTGTGTATTTATACATATGTGTTCGTATTTAATATAATATGTTAAATAATATTTTAATATTTTAAACAAATCTCTCTTCTCATGGTACGTTGAAGCTGATGACAGTTTGCTAATTCTTTTTTAAAAATGAGTCCCTAGATACTTTATATCTTCATAGAAAAAGTCTCTTTTAGAGTTACCACATATTTTACTTATAACCAGCTTCTTTTCACTTGTTTCTCTATCTCTATAGTAGTCATACTACTTTTTACTGTCATTATATACGGCCCCGTCAACGAATGTTCAGACTGTTCAGAGCCCGTATTTCTTGAACAACCTGTGCTTTTTAAGTTTTTATATAATGTGAATTTGAACTTTACCTATGTATTTGTTTACAATTGTTTATTATAACTATACCTATTATAATTCTTAACTGCACTATTAACTGCCGTTCAGCTTTTAAATTCAAATAAATAAATAAATATTTATTTAAACGTATAAAACCTAATACCATTAATTTATCTTGGCATCTATTACAGATATAATAGCATTGTAATTTCTTTTCATGATTACTTAACCCAATGCAAGTAACAAGAGTGTCTTAAAATTCCTACATGATGATAATACATTAGATGTACTGTATACCTGAGATCTGATATAATCTTGTATCAGAGAGTGTAATCTGAGTATTCCTCGTGACTCGAAAATAAACCCACGTCATGTCGTGTGTCGGATGTCCAAGGGTAGATGGTAGACACTGGCTATAGCAGATATCATGCATGTCATTTATGATTTTACTTAGTTCATCAGCATATAATATACAATATGATTGTTTAACCCCATAGACCACTAACATTTTTTCGTTTGTAATATTTAAAAGACAAGTAAATGTTTCAGTTGAATTTTTTTTTTCTCTAATGTAAATTAAAATGCATTTAATATTATGGCAATTAATTTCGAAGCAATTAAAAATAATTGTTACCATACTTAAAAACACAATAATAGGTAGTAGGTAAACTATAGAAAATGTATATTTTATAGTACGTATGCCTCTTTTAATTTTTATGTTTATTTATTTATATTTAATTAATATACGTATAATATATTATAGTAGGTATACTAAAAGTCTGTTAAAAAGTGCTTTCTTACACTTTTTATACTGGAAATCTGTAAAACTAGCCGTTTCAAATCATTATTTATAAGCACACTATCTCCGTATTAAAATAATGAGAAATGATATGATAAGATAATTAGTTGTTAAATCTTAATTATATGGCATATGAATCACAAGTTTAAAATCATAAATACGTATCACTTAATTTTTTTTAACAAGTTATTTAGATTAAATTGTAACAGCAAACCAGTTTTCGAAAAAAATCGATTTTGATTTTTGTATAACTCAAAAATGAATAACCATAGATATTTTAAATTTTCTCTAAATTTTTTAAAAATCAATATCTATAAGAAACCTAAAGATTTTAAAGTTTTGACTTTTTTAGATTGTAGTATTTTTTTTTTTTTTTGATGTTTACTGGTCAAAAACTTGATAATTTAACTTACGAGTTCACCATAAATATTTCGTTATGAAAACAAAACATTTAAAAAATACATTATACACAGTTATTTTATGGAAAATTATGTTTCAATTTGGCCAAAATGTTATACTTAAATTAAGAATAACGGCTTTTGTTATAATTTAAAAATATTTTTTAAATAAAAATATCACTAGTGGGTGACTTCTTAATAAAGCATGATATGTTGTTTTTTTTCTGTATCTTATCACATATATTTTTTATTCTTAGTACCTGGTATACATTGTATATTTATTATAAAAATGTAAGCATTTACTGTAGAAAAAAAGTAACTTTGTTCCTATAATATATAATATTTTTCAGGCTACATTTATATTGATATCACACCAAAATATTAAAAAACAACGCCATAATTATTCAAATTCTTTATGAGTTGTATTATTATGTTTGCTTTTCAAATATATATATATTATGTATATTAAAAAATATATAGTAAATACACAATGGAGATAAATATAAATCATCAAAATTATTTTTGTTACTTTTCAATTCATATGTATATACCAGATACCTATAGGTATGTATCTACACTGTATACTGTATAGTGTATAGTTTATCTACATTTCTGCTGATCAGTTAATCCTTGCACTAAATTATGTGTAGTATACACATAACTAAGTAACTCTATCAATATCTCAAGTCTGACTTCCATTCAATAAGTGAAGGATTTCCTTGTATTCCAATAAATTGTTGGTACTACCCACTCTATTTTATTTTATAGTTTTATTTTATGTTCATATAATATTTTAAATTCTAAGTGAAGTAGGTAATGTATTGGTTTTACAATTATGTGTAAGTAGATATATTTTTATTTTTATTTTTGTGTACCTGAAAGCAGAAAAATGCTTCGATATTTAATATTAAAGGTAGTTTTTGGTATCAAATTGGTTCTCTGAATGGGTGAAAAATTAATATCCTATTTAAGTTGTCTACAAAAAGAAACATAATAAAAATATAATAATATTTGAATTTTATTTTATAACTACGTTAAGTCAGGTTAGGTAAGATAATTATTGCACATCAAACATAGGTACATATTATTATCATTGATTATAGAATAATTCTATAATCAATGATATTATGTATAATTAATAATTATATATACAATTCTGGTACGGTATTTTGTTATAGCTTAAAATTTGATAGTAAATAGGTACATATTTTATTTTAGCCAAAATTTAAAAAAAAAATAAAATAAAATACATTAACAATTATTCTGGGCTCAAATTTTTATTATTGATGAATAAAAAATACATACCACCTACAAAAGGGTCAACCCCAATCAATAATATGTAAATTTAAGCTGCCGATTATTAATTCAGTATATAGTTATGAAAACATGCAATTGAAATGTCATGTAATAATTTATATAATATAGAAAACCACAACTTTATTAATTCGTTCTATATAAATACAGGATGACAGACGTTACATCATTTCATAAATAAAAATTTAATTGAATTATCACTGCGTATAATAGGTAATAATAGACATATTTTTAATGTCTCTCAATAATTTACAAAAAAATATTGAGAACTCTTAATTTTAACATCGACAAAAAAATCTCCAAACCTAGGTTAATACTACGGCTACTTCAAGATAATATAAAAAAAAATTAAATAATAAAAGATATTATATGTATATATAAAATATATTAAACTAGAAAATGAAACATGTGATAACTTTTAAATAAAATATTTCTCTTTTTTGTAATCCAGTATAATGTATTTGTATCATATTTATTAGCATACATTTTGACTATAGATATAACGTGCATAATTATGTGATAGTTCAATTTTGTAACAATTTAAAAATTTTATGTTAACTTAATTATTGAAATAATAACATTATTACATTAGAATATCTATTATAGATTTTCAATCTATAACTTAGTGAAAATAAGCAGAGCTAAAGAAGAACCAATGGAAAAAAGTAGCTTGTCAGTACCTAAATAAATTATCACAATTCTGATAAAAATATTTTGTTCATATCAAAAATATTTATTTTTTTCATACTGTTTATATTCAGTCAAATATATTAATAAAGGTTATCGTATTTGAATCCATTGTTGTGAAAATGCTCTCTAGATATTGTATACATGTTTGACAATTCCTATAATATTTTTCAACTAACAATGGAAAACTTTAAATAATAATAGTTAATATAATTAAGGAGTTTGTGGTGACAAAAGTTTTTCAAAAGTATAATATATTTGTGAATTAATAGAAAATGAAATGAAACGAATTAATTTTCAAACATGAAACAATTGAAACATTTGTAAAAATAAAGTTGTTTTGGTTTGATCAAGCAAAGTAAAAGTATTAAGTAATATTCTGTAGCTGATTTAGTCAATTTTGATAAAAATCCTTATTAAACTTGTCAAAAATAGTATATCTGTCTACTTAAACTTGCTGGTTACTCTATACATAATGAATACATAGATACTTTTCAGTTATTACATCAGGATTTCCGTTAAAATGTAAACGCGCACAGTAGGCGCGTTGTTAAACACATACTTATATCTATAACTTAAAAAGTATCATGTGTATTATAGTGTGCGTATACAATACTGTATATTTTAATACTATGTACAAAGCTCGACAATGTGTTCAGTAAGTATAGTAACTATACCTACTCACTGCATGTATAACATTATAGTCAGAATAAATACGGCAGCGGTGGCAATACCTAGTCTGCTCTTTTATTTAAACATTTTTTTTCGCGCGTTATTGCTGTGTCATAAAATCCCCGCAATATCCCGCTGCATGTGTGGTGAAAAAGTGCTTATGTGCCTATGTCATCGTCACAAACGGCACTGCTTCTCCGTGTATTATACGAGCGGTAAATAGTAATTCGAGCCGTAAAATTCTTTGCGCGACGCTGATAGTCAAACGGTTTTATGGTTTTGCGTATTTGGGGGGCTCGTAGTCGTCGGCGGCGGTCGTCGGTGGTCGTCGGTACACCGCCACCCGAAAGCCAACACGATTCCGGCGATATTCTGCAACGGACTTAACGATGTTTTTCCTGCTGTTGCTCGATACTGGGAAATGTACATGTGTGACTGGTACTTATTGCATAGTTATTGCGATAATAAATATATACTATATTACACACACATCCATAAATGAATACGTATTTTAGAGTTCCTTTTATACTAAAATAGAATTTGATACTTTCTATAATATGTCGCTGGTATCCAATTATAACTTTTTATTTACTTAAGACATTGAGTTTGGTTGAGTTTGAGTATATACTTAGACGATTCATGTTTCTTTGAAATTCATACGAGTAACAAACTTCATATAATATGATAATATTATATCATAATTCATAAGAAACTAAGAGGGAAAGAGATGGCGAGAACAGTACCAAGAATTTTGTTAATTTTTATATTTCACTAGCTGTATAATCCGATTTTTACTAGGAAAAATGATAATTATAAAATTTGATGTAGGTATTTCTGTTTATATATCAATACATCAATATAATCTGCAGTTCACTGAAACATTTATATCGATTTACTCGCTTTGTAAACTAATCTATTATACATAGATGGGAATTCCACCTATTGATACTGCTCGGTAGATCTTCGAACGTCCTGAGTGTGTCCCGTTTTAATTTTTATTTTTTTAATAGCCCGCTGCGTCCGCAGACTTTTAAACAAATTATATAACAGTGCCCGAGTGTGTCCACACCTACTTAAGATAAATAAATAATCAAATAAACTTTTCAAGATACAGGTTTGATGATCGAATATTAATTTTTTCATATGTATAGTCAATCATAATACTTTATAGGTACCTAAAATTTAATTTTGCGGCTCCGCGGGAGTATAAGCTGTGCCCGCGGCGTCGTCGGTTATAATCTAAAAAAAAAAATAAAAAGTAAAATTAAACATAAAAAAAACTAGTACTCACCAAGGGTGTAAGCTAAAATAAAAAAAATTTCAGGTAAGCTAAAAATGTACAATGTGTCGTTGTTCTTCAACTAGTTCAACACATCAGTATCGTTTATAATATCAATACTATCATATTTTACGTATTTTATAAAATATATTTATGAACTACAAGTTTATTGTGCAAGAGGAGGTTAGGTTAGGTTAGCCTAACCTTAGGTCAGCTATTCTAACTCGGCTTACGGAATTGGGATATATTTTGCGGTAACTGTTTGGAGACTTTAGACTTTCAGAGACGATTGTGGGATAGGTGATCTAACTATTTTTTAATAATAATGTAAATCATTTATTAAACCTGGTATACGTTGAGTGATGGCGAAAACAGATTTCAACTCAGCAGACAACTGCACTCTGCACTAACAATATATAATAATTAATAGAAATATCATGTAAATATCATACTTTTAATTAAATCAATTATTAGGTCCAGTGATGCAACCAAGCTGAGACAACAAAAATAATATAATTTATTTACATAATGTGTAATATACATTATGCACTATAGCAGTATTGATTCTTGTATATTATTATTGTAGTAGAATTAAAACAATATATCTATAGTATAACTGTATGAATATATAATTAAATCTAATTACTGCATGTTATCATTCGTTTTTATAACAGTGATTAACAATTCTTTTAAATTTTCTACTGCCTACAGTTTATCTAGGTGTCTACCCACTATCCATCGATCGAACGATCTTAAAACAAAATCAATTAAATATATTTCGTAAGATTATAAAATATCATATTACGTAACTTTAAATGATATTTTTTGACGCATTAGGGCTACGTCAAAAATATGAGTATATGACATTCTTTTTTTTTTTAGGATGCACTCGGATGATACCTTATTCTAGACAAACTCTGAACATAAAAAAGGATCATTTCGGAAAACTCATGTTCAAACTATCTAATCTTTCAAAATCGCTAAAACTTTCGTTAAAATCTTAGTAGTTTTTGTCGTTTTGTTGCTTATAAAATTATAAGCTTCAAACATAAGGATATTTTCTTATGTTATTCATTTGAATAACAAACAGTAAATTAAATATTATTTTCTTTTATTTAAAAAAAAATCATATGGCGACGTAGGTACCTATAGCAGGTGGACTAATCCATAACATTTTTTATCTATAACTAATGGAAAATCTATGTATAAAAAAATTATAGTAACCTATAAGAGTTGAAAAATAACCTTTAAGTCTCAAGAAATCTAATGATATAAATTTTATTGTAATCGGCCCAGTAATTTCTGAGATTAATTCAAAATATATACCTACTCTTCAGCTTTAATAGACCGATGCACCGATGGTCTTTTTAGCGAGTTAACATTAAATTTCAATCACTCCCCCCCCTATATTATAGATATATTTACGAGTTACGACTGACTGGGGCGCTCTTGTCTTTTGTCCCAACCAGATTAATTTATATTGCTGTGGCGTTGTCGGCTACAACATTTGTTTGTACGATTTACACACAGCTTGTATACTGCCATAAGCTCACAACGGATCTATTATGCGCGTTTTAGTATATAGTATATTCAATTACCACAGACAATATTTAATATACGTAGTATGTGATACCTATATTTCATATTTATATTATGATTATTATGCAATAATTTTTGTAAAATAAATTGTCATATATGCGTGATTATTTTATCAATGTCTTAAAAATCTAAAACTACATAATATATATCTGATACCTGAGTAATATATAGATACCATAACTTAGTAACTTTTAATAATCAAATATTCGAATACTAACTACTATATAATCAAACGATTAGGAAAAACCTTAATACTTATAAATGTATCTATAATATTATATAATATTATAGTTGACTGTGGTCTATATCAGAAAATCTTACCTTGACGTGTTTTGACTAGAAGAAAGTTCTAAAACTTGGCTGCTTGAGAGAAGATACACATATTTACTCATTTTCACAATTGTCCGGAATTTCATCACACTTCACAACATTACTATATTATATTATATTACAGATTACGCTCGTGAACGATATCGCTAAAACAAAAATTTTATCGAGAATTATAGCATCGACTATTTTTAGGAGAGAAAATGTCATAGTTACCACTTACCAGCTCACGGGTATATTCTATACTTATATATAGGTAAACATAAAACAGACAGTGAAGATGGGTTAACATTATATACGTTAAGTTTACGTGCATAAAAATGTTTTCTGTGATTGGTTGGAACGTATAAACTTTTTGGTATACCAAAAGCTTACCATGATTCCAACCAATCACAGAAAAGAATTTTCTATGCACGTACACGTACGTAGTGGAAACCAGTCTTGATTATCGTTTCAGCTGAATTTTTACCAATATTGTGGCTTTTGCATTATACCTCAATCGCGGTTTCAGCGTTTAATCGTTTATACCACAGTCTACGGTTAGGTAAGGTATATACCTACGGTTATCGCGACGCCTGGTTGTCGACAAATATTTACGGTCATGGAAAAAATTATTTTCGCACGGACAAATTTTCTTGATTTCTTTTGAATTTTTTGTCTTGTTGTAAAATGCATGATAATGAATAAGAATATTATATGCTATACAGTGTGATAACATTTTGTCATATTTTTGAATTTCGTAAGTTTCATTATTTTCAGTCTATCGAAACGCATCACCCATTTTGTATAGTACGTTAAACTAAGATGCACCTCAGTCAATTACCCTAGTTATAAATAAATAATAAACGGTTTTTCATGTAAGTATTCGCTTTTCTAGGGCCGCTATTTAACATGTGTCAATTTTGGATGTAGTTTAATAGATATGTAAAATATAATAATAAATATTGGTAAAATAGTCACGTAACACACAGTTTACTTAAGAAATGTCTACTTCAATGAACGTTGCCGATAGATGCATTGAAGTTGACGTCTAAAAATATATTACTGAAAACTGTTGCAACTCGTAAATTATAATATTCAGATTCGAAATTATTTGGGTAAGTCTTAACCAAACTTCTTTTCTTTCTCCTTCCACTTATATGTACCTATGTACCTATGTATAATTTTGTTACAATATTAATATTATATTTTATGATGTTTATTGACTCAATTGAACTTAAAATGCATAGCTTCGGAAATTAATTTTTATTATATTTATAAAAAGTTTATTTGGTATATTTAAGACTATATAAAACTTAATATATTATAATGTATATACTGAGAGTTGCACACTTATGAGTATACATTTTTTAATCAATTCTGTAGAAATACAGTGTTAATTTGTTTTATGTTTACCACATACAGGGGGGAGGATAGGATGAACATTTTTTTAAGATCTCTATGTCACATAAATACATAGATTCTTGGACACTATATTTCTATCTTAGAATAAACATATCATTTCATGATACCCTCAAAATATTAGATACCTAATCGATGAATATTTAAAGAAAATTAGTTATAATATGTATGTTTTGTTGTTTAATTATTATGAAGTCACTGATGAATAACATTTTAGCTGATAGTAGTAAAAAAAATTTTCTACAATTTATTTTTGAATAATAATTTGTACAATGTACTTGTTAAGTTTCATAATACAATAACATTATAGGTATCTACTTGGTAGTTAATTTTTCAATAAGAAATCTGCAATGGTATCTCAGATAACCGGAACGATTTAATTGATTCCAAATAGGGTTAAGACAAGTAAAGAGATATGTGATAGAAATATGTATAATATGTCTGTGTGTTCAATAGACCTAATAATCTCTTTCACCACGAAAGACATCGACATCCGGTCAATGTACAATTAAAAAAAAAAAACTAATAGATTGATAAAAATGTCTTTTTAAATTTTAATTCTCCTGCATATTTATCAGAGTATAATATCCCATTTAAATACCGGTGTGGAAATTAATTTTACTTTACTTAAATGGTTTTAGTTGTGAATTTTGTGGATGGATATTAGGTATCGGTATTTAAAATGAATTATATTTTCACGAAATTGACAAAAATTTAAGAAAGCTGTCTGAATTATTACTCTCTGAGGAGCGAGCAATAATATACCAATGAATTTGTAATTTGAACCAGCTGCAATGTAGTTACCAAATTATAAATGTTTTAAAGAAAAGTATATCGATTACTTTTATATTTTTTATTTTAATTTTAATAAATTAATTTTGTTAAATATTATTAAATTTATTTAAATTCAAAAAAATATTTTTACAATAAATTAGTATGTTGATATTTAACTAAAAATAAGCAAAATATTTAATAAATAGCTATTATTCACATATAGTTGTGTTATTATTTTAAATTTTGAGCAATATATTAATTAAAAAACTTCAATTCTAGGCACTAAAAAAATCCAATTTATTAAAAATATTAATTCGATTATTACAATATTATTATTGTATTTCTCCCTACTTATAAAATATTTTATATTTATATTAAAAATGATAACACTCTTATAATTGATTTATGAAAACTGAGTAATGTGTGACATTTGTGTTAACAAATACAAAGTATACCTAATACTTATATTTTTGATACTTCAAATATTTATTATCAAAAAGACATATAAAATTCGTTTAATTGCCAAAAAATCCTTAACATAAAATGAAAGATATATAGGTTAGTTGATAAATGAAAATCCCGTTTTGGAATTTAATTTACTCGCATTACACGTCGAAAGCAATATAAAGTCCTATTTGGCTGCAGCATTTTTTTTTTTTTGAATCCTGATGTTTTTCTCACCGCGTGGAAAACACTGAACGATTGATGATTATCACACACAGGTTGTACCTATGTATTATATCCACGTTTTTTCTTTTAAACATCAATATTCAATTTTGTCGTATTTCACAACTAATGCGTTCCAATCCGTAGAGAGCGATCAAGAGGAAATAAATGTACGACGAAAAACGTAGGACTCGTAGGAGATTACGTTGACAACAGTGGAGGTTTTGGCTATATGGTGATGACTATAGCGATGATGATGACGACTACGAAACGATGATGAGGGAAGATTGGCGAGAGTGTGTTAGAAGAGAAAAAAATGGGAATGTTTGGTGACAGATCGATTGGTCACACGTTAATGAAGCAAAATGACCGAAAGAGAGGACCGTGGCAGCGTGATGACGAAAAAAGCGTGAGCGGATGGACCTAATGTATTACACAATATATATATATACTGCTGCTGTATGTGGCGGAACTGGAGGTGGACGGTCGTGTATATACCAGTAGCGGAAACTTAATAAGGGTTTGGCACTTTAGACAGATCGGTGGCAATTTAAAGGTTCTCCTCGGTCCTTCATCTACTCCTTCTCCGCCATCATCCTTCCCTATAGTAGCAGCCCTATCGTAAATCCCGTCGCTCCTTCAACCGCCAACACGCTCCCCGTCTGGCATGGTGAACCAACCATGGTTCCTCCTCGGACACCTACGACTCATCCACCCACTCATACTTGTATTTAAGGTACCTATTCTCACTGCACACACACACACATGCACACGCACACATTTATTATATATAAGCTGCGGGTGAGTGGGTGACTGTTTTATTTTCCATCCTCCCCACTCAATTAAACGAACGCCACCAGAGACGAATCGACGTCTATAAGGTGGTAGTTTCTCGCCTGAAAGGGGGTACGAGGGTTTGCAATTATTTTAGCTAGTCTAGTTTAGGTTACCTAAAAGGATGGAATATTTCATCAAATGCCTAGTTTTTAACTAAATAAACAATAAGATCATATTAAACTATGTATTTTTCTCTTTAATTAAACTACTTGAAATTTGAATTTAAAATATAAATTGGTAATTTAAATTTATATTATTTACACTCAGAAAATATCGTTTTTCACGAAAATCTAAAACATTTATTACTACTACAAGACCGCGATGTATATAGAGTTATATTATTATATTGGTGGATAGGTGTATATTATAATTTATAAGTATAAGTATAATTGATCACAATCACATATTTTAGTTATATATTTGTAGACTTTCTTATCCTTACATAGTTTTATACTGTCAATATTATTTGTGTGTAATGTATAATTATATTTTATATTTTGATAGTATTTATCATAAATATATTGGAATATACTAAGATACACTTATATCCAAGTTCGTAACTCGAGGGATCTAGGGTTCGGATTAAATATTTTAATGACGACTTATGTTTTTAATAACGATAATAATCAAACTTTATATTTTTAACGTAAAAATGACAAGTGTTCAATATCTATATTAATACTTTACAACAGCTCAGTGTAGAAAAAACACGTGATAAAAATAAATACTTAGTCATAAAATGTTTTATAACAAATAAAAACTAAGTAAAATTTCATTCAATAAAATAAACATCTACAATTAAATATTATTTTATCAGTAAAAAAAGGTGATCAAAATTTAATTTACTTAGTTGAAAGTAAATCGTAAGTAAAAGTCAAAAAACCATGTGTGTATACTTTTTAAATAGAATATTATTTTATAAGATTTGAACTTCCAGCTATAATAAGTAAGTAAACTAAACTTTGGTTATATTTTTACTGATATTATATGATTTTTTATAAACTTATAAGAATTTGGAAATGCCATTTCATTAAATTTATATTTTTACTTAGAATATTTTTTATTAACCAATTCAGCACCGGTGTACCAATAATTTATCTAATATATTACATAGTTATTAATGTTAATAAATTAACTTATTATGCTCATAAACATGCGTATATTGCTAATATCTGAACAATTAAGTGCAAGTGACTTCAAATTAACGTGAAAATATAATGCATGTATGATAATATAAAAATTATACTACCCTATTTTGATTTAAAATTCCTTCATTCCACAGATTCTAAACAAAAAATATTTTTATAGAGCTATTTGTATATTAGACAATAATAATTTGAAGAATATTAAATGTTTCGAGAGCTTAAATTTCAAACATTTATATTAGAATGGTGGAATTTTAATAAGTGATGCCCAGATACACTTATAATGACCATAGATAATATGATAATATACGTATCTATTCGCCTAGAACCGTCGTTGCATCTTGTAAACTATTTTATAATTATTATAATTTCTAAACTTATTTAAACGTAAACAATAAAATAATTTTCTGAAACAGAAACATCGTTTGTACAATGTATAGTTTACTTTTTACGAAAAAAATGGATGACGTAACTTGTTTTTCAAAATATATTTTTGTAAATATAAGTATATACCTACATCACGAGTACATTTTTTTTAAAGTTTAATCTATTTTTATTTGGTAGGAAATAACTTAATTACTAATGAACCATATTATCTGAAACCACTAACTAGTACCTACAATACTACCTTTATTTAATAAAGTAACATAAAGATAAGTTTGAATAGATTATATAAATATATATGTATATATTTTAATAACAATGTTTATCTTATAGAAAGATTTTCCAAATATGTCTTTTTTTGATCAAAATAAAGCCAAAAACAGTAATTGAGTATTATTATGGAGTTAAATATATATAAATTATATGATAAAGTATAGTATTATTCAAATGTATATATTTAATAAACTTTGAAAGTTAGATTAGGTGAGCAAGCATACAAAAATGTAATATACATTAAAAGTTTTTGTTTTATAAATTAAAATTTTAGATAATATCAGCTAGGTAATCAATAAGTTGTTTATTTTATAAAATTTCATTGAAAACATTCAAAACTGTTAAAGGAAAAGACAAACATATAAAGTATACCTAGATTAAAACAAGATTAAAAACTTTATAATTTAATATGTACATTTTATAGATAATTTGTTATTTTTAATAACATACTTATTTTTGGCTCTAGCCAAAGTTATAAATTATGACCTTTAAACATTACATAATCTATTTAGTATTATAAGTATATATATATATATATTATAATACAGTTTATACATTATACATAGGTAATGTAAATAGATTTATGAATAGGGTATAATCGTGTATTTAATGTGTATGTAAGTATGTTATGTATACAATAACAATTATAGTTAATTTATTCATCTAAGTTAATAATATAATTGCATTTATTTACTGCAGTAATATTACGACATTATTCGATGTGATATAGAAAACGACAAATTTGTCAAATTCTTAAGTGATATTAATTAATTCAATTTATACACCTAACACGAGAAAAATATATTTGTTTTAAAACAAAAACTTAAGTTTCTTTTTTATATATTCTAAAATTAATTGGCGTACCTAAACATATACGAAACAATTTATTTACAACTGAATAATGTTTTACGAAGAGTTATATTTTATACCTATCTAACTATTATAATGTTGTTATTTGTTAACATACTTAATATAGGTACCTATAAATATAAAATATATACCTATACAACATTTATACTAATATTATAACCAATATTCATACGAATAGATACATTGTATATAATAATTGTTTTTAATAACAGGAAAAACTATTTATTTGAGAATGTTAAAGAAACATACTTGCAATAATGGACTATGGCTTAGCGAATCTAGGAAAAAAAGTCCAAAAAGTGCAAAATATTTTATTAATTTTTCATTTATAATAAATTATACAGCCATATATACTATATAGGTATATATAATAAAATATAGTTTATATTAATTTTTGTTTTAATACAATTTAAAAATGTTTGTACATGTTATTATATATTTTTTATATTTTTCTTATTCTTAGATAAGTAGATTTAGTTTAAAATAAAAAAAAATACAAACTAACCAAAATAATATAATATATGTTATTATATATATATATATATATATTATATATAGTATTATAAATGGAAATTGAATAGAATATTTTGTATTTTAGGACTTTTTGTCCCCGTACTTAAACCTACCGACTATAATACTAACTTATACGTAAGTGTGATTATGTAATACATACATATATAGTTCTAAACCTCAGCCAAAATTTAACTATATAATAACGTGTTTCCAATGTTTCAATAATAAAAAATTAAATCTTTTTATAAATCATCAAATAATAATTCATATTGTACTACGATCGTATGCTGTATATTATATTATTGTGAAAATCGAATTTGATGTCTAACTTTTACACCATATATTATTTACAATACATAACCTAAATTGGAGTAAAAATATTGCATTTTACTGTGATTCTCTATAATATGGGTAAACCTATATACGTTGGTACAATATGTGTACCTATACGTATGTGTGTGTATCTTATGTGTAAGCCAGTGTGACGAAATAGGATACCTCCAATGGAGTTCTTTGAACCGGCTTTAGAGACAGAGCTTCTGAAAAGGTAAAGGAATTTTATCGAGTTTTTGTTTTTTCTTTTTTCAACACCACTGGCTATCTCTGTCTCGTCCACGACAAGGTCGTAATCAGTCATGACTCACGACCCAAATAACACTGCCGTTCTTTCCTCGACGGCTCGACGTGTCACGACAACTATCCTAACTTACGCTTATCCCTATATTTGTATATTTTATATTCTATTATAATAGTATGTATATTTCCGTATACATTTTATCTATTTATTTATCTATACGTAAATACGTGTAGATAAAATATGCATGTAAATTGGACCACGATGGTAACTGTTATACGTTCATGTTATCTTACAATGTAAATAAAAATAATAAGATAATGTTATTGGAAGGAAAAAACTAAGGTATGGCTAGTTATTTTCAACCCTTCGGTATTAAATAACCGGATGTGTGACTACTCGTACTGTTAGATAGGTTAAGAAGGAAATATAAAAAATCTTTTATAACAGAACTGAATGTCAGCAGTGTCTACGATTTATTCTCGAACCTAATGATCTTGGGCAACACTAAGACTGGGAACAATAGTATCTTTTTCCGGGCTACAAAATGTACAATGGATATAATAGTTCACTGGCTTTTTTCGTTAAACATTTAAATCCTTTTTAGTAAGATGACAGTTTCATTTTGAGAAAAAAGAGTAGAAGTCTTAATATTTGCAAAATCTTTTACTCGTTCCATAAGGAATTACATTAATTGAATATACTTATAAACTTACAATTAAGCTAAGTATATAAGAATATATTATCATATGTACATTATAATATCATGTATAGTATACTGTAAGTATGATTGAAACTTATCTCAATTGAATTGAAATTTAGGTATATTTTTATTATATTATTTAATTAAAAAGATTGTACACAACACACATGATATATTATATTATACTATTTGTATTCTACATACCTTTTTTTTTTTTTTTTTTTTATTTATTTGAAGAAATCTACAATCTATACATGTTTTTTTGTACAATAAGTAGGTTTTATATATGAGGTAAAGAAAAAAAAAATGATATGTGTAATTAGATTAGGGAAGATACCCAGTGGTAACACCCTAAAACTACATACCTATAATGATCACATTATTCACTTTATAAACTCCGTTAACTTGCATGATGAAATTAATTTACATGTATACCTAGGTATAATAGTAAAGGTTCATATTTTTCTCAAGCCAATATGTAAACTGCTGTCTAATTATTAGTGATTACTGTTTTACTTTAAATTTCGGAAAAAGAAATGTAATGGTTTTTTAATGATGTATTTTAGATTCTGAACGGAGCAATAATTGTATGAATTATAAAATTATGTATTATTTTTTTTTATCAGTCATCACTTTTTAGAGCACTTCTTAAACTTAGGGGGGATTTCTGTAGCAAATTGGATCTAGTTTATACTATGTAATACAAGTTTTCAACCTATATATGAGAAGAAATTTCTACTGGAAAATCAAATAAATGTAAAAAAAAAATATTTTGTGTCTTTTTAATTTATTTTTAAAGTGATGAAACATTTTAGGTTTTTTTTTAATAAATATCGGTAACAAAAATTCTTAAAAATTTAATACAAGACCTCGCATAAGTTATAATTATATCTGTATACAAATATTAAAAATATGTAATCATCATTATAGATTCTGAGCGGAGCGATGAATGTATTTATTTTACAATAATGTTGTGTGTTTATTTCTTTTTGTATCTGTGTATACAAGAACGTGTCGAAATAATGCTTCAATTTCAAACTTTTAGGGTGGTTTCCGATATTAAAATGAATGTAGTTGGTGCATTGAGGAGGTTAGGTTAGTGAGTGCAAAAAAAGTGGATAAGTGGGTACCGCTCTGCTGTACATCAGGTGCCGTATGGATCTTTATTATTTATTATTATAGGAGTGTTAAATTTAGAACCAATGATAGATATCATTGTATACGAAAAATGATTCTGAACGGAGATGATTTGTCTGCCTAGAATATAATTTCGAATGGTTGGTGGAAAAGATGGTTTATGGTTTAATGGCCTGAATACAACAAAATTTAAGTTCTTTTATAATTAATGTAGGCTAAACTTATGAAAAATCTTGTATTAAATTTTCAACTCTTAGCTACTTATACAAAAATTTTTATCAATTACTAATTATACAGTTACTTACTTATTATCTAAAAATAATTTGCAAATATTCATGATTTTGACGAATTTTTGTCAATATTTGAACTTCAAATGCTAATAAAAAAAATTGAGCCTATGTATTCTTATAATTTTTTAATCACTATAAGAATAACTTATGAAGAATTTTGCATTCAATTTTCAAAATTTTCAAGTATTTTGATTGGGCCAAAAAAAATTTATCGACACTTCAAAAAATTTTTTTTAGAAAAATTGAAATTTTAAGTTGTCTATAGATAGCTAAAAAAAAGTCAAAATATTTTGAAATTTAAATCACGTAAAGAAAACGTGAATCTTAACAACTGGTAAAATTTTCAAGTATCTACGACTTATACTTTTTGAATAATAACAAATATTTAATATCGTTTGAGGATAAATCGTTGTCGTTACGCTATTTCCTAAAAATTTAAAATTTAAACGCACTTAAAATTTTTCCTAAAAGTTAATACACCATTCTCTCGAAAACACTATATTTGAATTTCGTTTAAAGTGAGTTATAAAATCTATTAAAAATCATTTTAACAGGATTGTTTTTAACAGATTTTAATAAGAAAAACATATCAATTACTCTTCATGAATTATTTATAGTTTATAGTATATATATATAAGTAAGAAATAACTTCTTTTAATTTTTTTATACGTACTATCACAAATATTAAATGCTAATGATTACTTTATTTAAATTTTTAACTGTATATAATACATTTTACTATAACATAATATCGATAAATACGAGAGTCAAACTTTGATGTTAAACTTAGGTTTTTAAAAGTATTAAATAAGTATTGAATTAAATTATGCTTAGTTTAAGAATGTAAACTAATAACTAAAATTAAGTACCCACATGAGTACATAGTACTGTAACATAGTAGTTAAACAATTAACAAAATAGTAAACTATTTCAAAGTAATAATTTTATAGACGTATGAAAATGCTTATACTGCTTATAAATTATTTTAGCTCCCATAATCAATTATAGACATATTTTATTTGTATTTTTGTTTATAGTTAAAAATATACACCGAAGTTATTCTATGTATCATTCATATGTTATGAAATATTGTTATTGAAATGGAAAAATAATTGTATGAATGAATTATAATGGACATACGTTTAGTTATAATACTATTATACTAAAATAAGAATGCACACAATTGAAATAATAATGATATGAGAGGCGTAATGTAGTAGACTAACTAGGTATAATTGGAAATGTTCTGAAAGTATGTTTCATTAAATAATAATATGGCTTTGCTATTAGCTTTTTTTTTTTTTAATTTATTATTTGAGTAAAAAAGTTTACCTTAAAAATAAAATTCCATATCTATATTATATTATTATTTTGATTTCAATAATAGTGTATGTAATATAGTAATATAGAAGTATTCGAGCAGTTAAGCATTGACATCATAATTTATATGACGAATAAAAACATATTAATCATTTTTATAAATACCAAAACAAAAATAAAGTGAATGCAGTCATTTTTCTACTTTATGAATTATAAACTATCTTTGCATACAAAAACCTTTTGAATATTTCAGTGTTAAAAATAATAAAAATAAAGACAGTCATTTACTCAAACTCATTTGTCATGTATAAAATATACAATTCGTTGTACAGACGAAAAAAGTCAAAATTATTCATTACAGATAAACTATAATTATTATTGCACTAATAAGTTTTAAAAGCCAGTAAAGTTAGATAATTAACTTAGAAATATTTGAAATTTTAATATTATAGAATTTGGATATTATCTTAATTAATCTTAATAATTTATTTATTATTTTTAACATTAAATGTTATTAATTTGAATAAAATGTTAATGCTTTTAATTTTTAATGTATTACAATAAAATAATAAAAAACGAGTTTTTTTTTAATTTGTAAAATAAAATAAAATGAAATAAAATTAAGTTTCAATGCTTATATTAGACATACCATAAAAAAAACTTTTTTTTCTAACTTAATTCTATTTTTTGTAAACTAAATTTCAAAATAGAGATAAGCCATAAACATCAATCTATATAGTTTTAAAAACAAATCATACTATTTGTTGCTAATATTATTATACAAATTGTTTCTTGGCTATGATTTTATTCTTGTACATATTTTTTCATTATCTACTTCTTAAACAAATGTTATTACATATAATGTTATAGTCATTAATTTGTGTTACTATAGTACCTACCATGCATTTACAGAATTATAACTCCATGTTAATGCAGTTTAAATTATGTAGTTATTTACACACTTATCTGTTTGGAATATTTTTTCCTAACTTATATAACTGTCATGTACTCTAAATTTGTCTATAATCTCATTTTTCTAGTTTTTCTTTGTTTTGTATGAGATGCACTTATGTTTAATCAACTTTCAGATTTCAAATAGCAAATATAATTTATTATTTAAAACTAAAATAAATAATATTCTATTCGATACCTCAGAGTTCATAAATTATTAATACTTAACAAACTTTATAGTATAATTGTATAAATTAAAAGTTTAAATGAACGAGTTGAAAAAGTAAAAACAAGATTATTCTTCTTCATATAGATTTCATACTGATTCATTTTATCCACATAAAGTGTTTAATTTCCTTATTGTTTAGTTAAGTATTAGATACTAAATACTAAGATTTTACGTTACTATATATGCATAACTTATTGCATACAATGTTCAGAAAACTACTCTGATCATAAATATATGTTATCAATGTAAAAAATGTAAAAATACAATCTAAAAATATGATTTTTCAGAAAAATTATTTGAATTAAAATTACATTTGTTATTTATAAATTATTTTATTTTATGAGTTTTTTTTAAGTATAGTTAAATATAGTTTTGTTTTCTGAATATGTTGCACACATATTTTTTTTTTAAATTTTGATGCATCTAGATCGAATTTTAAACGAGTAGTTATTAAACTTTTATGTCAATGATAATAGTCTTTAATAATAATTTATTATGTTACGTAACAATAATAAAATATATGTTATATTTTAATCAAACATATAACTAAACAATTTTTATAAATTATTATAAAATTCTAATTGATTAATATTTCTAAAATGTTTAAATTATCATAACATTTTTACTGTGAATCATTATTTCTATAGTGACTTAATACTCGTTAAATTTAGAACTTAGAAACAACTAATTCAAATTTCGATTAATTTACATGTGTTAAAAAACACAAACTTACAGTAAAAAAATATCAGTTATCATTATTATTTTTTTAAGTAGTTTGTCCACGGGTTGTTAATTGATATAAAAAATGGGAATATTTTTGAAATGTCATGCTTTTCAATAAAATATACTTTTAAAAAAATTATAATTTGAAAAAATACAATATAAATGTGAATACTCTGTATAATACCTATAGTTTATATTTTTATATAATTTTTTTTTTTTTAATCGAATTTACTTTGACAAATTATTAGATAAACAACAGTTCACATTTAATTATAACTTAAAAATATTTGTTTAATATCAGTGGTGTAAAATCCTCGCTTCATCACTTTTACTGTGTATAATTTTTACTTATACGGTGAAACTTATTCTTAGTATACTTAGGAACTTTTTGTACACTGAAACTCTTTAAACTATTTTCATTGATAAAGTATATTAATGATAGATTCATAGGTATCAAACCATTAAAAACCAGAAATATAACATAGAAATATAGATAAATTTTGGTCGAAATTACAAAAAATAAGAATAACAGACACGAGTTACAACTAAAAGCTAAATATACAATGTAGATATTTTAAATAAGACATTTTCTTTTTTGTTTAAATAATAATATATCAATTCATGTATTCCAATAAAACTTTGACGGAATTATATTTTAAATAAATCCTATTTAGAAGTCAAAATTATAATTTTCTTGTTAATTATTAAGGTGGATATGACATATATTCATTAATAATATTAATATAATAATATATAACAAAAACACAATAGAGAATTGATCATAAAGAATTCCAAAGTTAAGCTATCAAATGGAATATATACAGTAAATTCAATAATCACTATACAAACAAACTAAATACACTTATTTTCGTAGTCACGTCAAATTAAATACTTTTAAGTAGTTTTGTGATTATTGCATGAATTCAATTAAATACAAAATAATATAGATTTTTTATTATTATTGCAATACAAAGTTAATAACCAAGTTTAAATAATATTGTACTTTTTTATTTATTAAGTAGGGTTAAATTAATTGATTTATTATATTATGTATTGATGTTTCTAACAATCAATTATTATTATAATTTATAAACAATTGTATTGTAATAAAATAGTTTATAAAAACTATAAAAAATAATATTGATTTACTATGTAAAATTTCAAAACGAATACAAATATTTTTTAACAGGAAGTAAAATCATGTAGGTAGCACATTTAAGGAGTTTTGTTTATATATATATATATATAAAAAAATTTCAATTGAAAACCGTTTAATTTTTTTTTTATTATTTATACTATTATTACTATGACGTATTTTCGTTTTACTAAAATCCAATTTTGAACATTTTCCAAAAGGAAAATACATCAAATAAAACGTGTTTAAAAAGTTTAAAATATATAAACCAATATAAAGGTTAGTGGCACTGTTAAACGTATATTTTATTGGCTGATACGATTTCTTAAAACGATTTTTATTTTATTTTTTGGTGAATTTCCAACTTCCGACTTTAGTAGGACATTTTTCAGTACGATTATATAATAGGTACTAAAGAATACTTTTGCACTTTTACAATAAACAAACATTATTTTTTTTAGAAATATATACCATGTTCAAGCCATATGTAATTTGTTTAAGACTTTTATACAACCATTAGATTCGAACCTATATATAGGTATTTTGTCTAAATACATGCAATAGTATATGTATGTATAGTTTATACTGTATTTAATATAATATAAAGTAAATATTGATTTTATTTTGTTATTATGACATTATAATATTTGCATTGTTTTCTGATTGTTGTTAATCTTTGTATCATACATGTTAATTTTAAAAATCTATCTGTGAGATTATAATAACAGATTGTTATAGTTCAAATATTTTATGAAACAATATTGATAAATATTAAATACCTAGGTACATAATTATAATCCTATAATTAAAATATGTTGATATCATAGATTTGGATTGGAGTGATGATTTAATAATTCATTTTTTTTATCTATTTGTGTTTAACAAAATTTTACAATAAACAAAATTAATTAATTGGATAATATTAACAATTTAAAATTATCGACATTATAATATGTACCTATCAGGCAGTAGCGTAGGTACGCGGAATTTATTTATGGAGGAGGTTACAATTTGTATATGTATAAAAAATTTTATATAAATGTTATTAATGTAATATTCCAGAAAATAAATCATTATCATGTTTAACTTACGCTATCAGGTGCTAAAATTTTAAAAACATTGGATTTTTTTTAATTTTTTTTTTTTAGTTTCTCTCCACTAAATGTTTATAAAGATGTAATAAAATAAAATGATATTAAAAAAAACAACAAATCGAATTTTGTATTTTTGTAAACGCGTACCTATATATTATTATATTACAACAAGTGTTTTAAGTAAATGCTAAGCGTTAGTGAAAAATAATTAATAATTATACTGAGTTAACTATTGTCACATGGAAAAATACTGATTCATGAATTCATCAATTATTAATATTTATCGTCCATACTCGTAGGTACCTATTATAATACAATTATTATTATTTATTTTTTTTATAGAACTGTTGTTTTTGATATTGTTCACTTTTCTAGTTGATTTATTTTCTCTAAATATTCAAAAGGCTAATTAAAGTTCCCAGAATTAAAAAATAAATAAATGATCCTATGATGGTATTTTTGGATAAATAAGCTTTTTCCAGCACTTTTAAAGGTCTAATTAATGGCCACAGAATCATGTTCAACATTCTTTCCTGTTGTTTGATTAATTAACTCTTCTTAAAAAATAATTTACACATTTACACAAATAAACTTCATCCGAGATTATTGTTGTATAAAACGGATTATATTTATTGATGGTTAGTTTTATATTAAAGCATCTGTATAATATAGGTAATTAATTATAAATACCACAGTTTTTATAATCAATATAATTAATAATATGTTCAGTTGCTTTTAATTTTTACTTCAGCGTTTGCCAAACGATGGTTTGCAATCGACCTGTAGATCGCGAACAATTTCAAAGTATATCACCCCTTTGTTATACCTAATTCCATATATACGTACAATAATGTAAAATGTAGATAAGTCACATTTGTTTTTTTTTTATTTAAACCGATCCTTTAAAGGAAAAATATGTTCTATATTATATATAGTAGAATCATTACCAACATATAACCGTAATTCTTAAAAATGTATAGACTTCATACAAATTAAAAATAAACATTTATTTAAAAGACAAAAGAGTAGTTTTATAGAAGTCCTTTTGTTTCAGATTTACAACATCTGACTCTAAATGTGTAATATAAATGCAACAGGCGATGTCGGCTATAACAAAAAGGTTTAAGGTGTATTTTTTAAGGCAAACTTTTTGATTCTGGGCCTTGGGGCTATAACTCGTACGAAATATATTAAAACTTTACCCAAGACTTGTTCCGTAAGGTGAATTATTGCTTTCCAGTTAATTTTGTCCCGAATAAAAAAATTAAATTGGTTTCGTGTAATTTTATTCTGTAACCGTGCGATGCTATTTGAAATTATTGTTAATGGTACGTGTGTGGTCTGAAACTTAAAGAAACATTTCTGTAAAACTGCCAAATCTATACGTTAAACTTTTAAAATATTTGCAAGTATATAATATGTTTTAAATATCAACTATATTTTCATTCAAAACGTTTAATAACGTTCTATTATATTATTATTTGATTATAGGTATGTTGTGTATCTTCATTAATATTATTGTAATTGTAGGTATATTAAATTGTCATTGAATTATACCTAAATTTAAAAAAAAATTTAATTTGTTAATTACATTAAATACCTATAGGTATAGTATATAGGTGCTTATAAATTATAATAATTAAATTTACAATGATACAATTTACCTACAGTAAAAATGGTAAAATTATAAAAAAATGGTGCATTACAGAATCATGAGTAATTATAGTTTATTGTCTTTATAAATATTTTAAACTATTAAATAATTAACTTATTTTATTTGATTTATTTATAATATTTTTAAAATCCTCTGTGGCTTAGACAGTTTTTAAAATTGAATTCAGGGAGAAATATTCAATCTTCTCTTCCTCATCCAATTATAATGGTTGCAAAGGTAATACTACGTGCCTTTGCATTAGATTAACTGCGTGTGTGTATAGATATGTTAACAGTGTGTAAAAATATATTTTTTGTATCAGATGATTGAACTAAATATATTTTTTCATACATTTCAGTATCTTCCAGGTGACATTCAATATTATTGTCATTTTCTTTGTTGACCTTATAGGGAGTAGTTCAATAGAATTCACTTACTCTTCTAGACGCCATTATATTTCTATTTGACTTAAGGCATCTCAATTTAATAATAGGTACCTATATATTAAAGTCTGTAGGTGCTTTGATAATAATTTATTTCTACATTACATTATTTATATGGCGTTGCAGTAATATATACGTTAAAATTAGTAATTAGTGAATCATAAACATTTCTGGTTTTTAAAATGATAAGTAATAGTGAATAAATGATACGGGATATATTCCACAAATAACTCATAAATATTATTAAAATTTTACTGTTATATTTATAAATTGCATGATTCGAGTTATAGTTAATAATTGAATAGTTTTTGTGTACTATGAATAAAAATTTGTATTTTATAAGTAGTAAAATCGAAAATTGAAGATTATTTTAATACCTACAGTCTACAGTACGTATATACAAATAACTGAAATAACAATATAGGTATACAGTATACACATAAGTTACAACTTTAAACTTGTACAAATTGTAATTTTTATTTTATATATTCACTATTCAGTGTATTTTTACGTTTGTGAAATTTAAACATACTCGTATATTATGTATAATATACTTTATAATTTTATATCTCAATCTCTTAATTTAGTTGATTTTTTTTTTCTTTCCAGTGTTTTGAAAATAACAAATATTTTTCACTTGACACTTTGACAGTAAACAGATATTGAATTTTTCTAGTTAAGATATTACATTTTTTTTTTTTTTTTTGAGTGCCCCATTCATCTTAACTCAAAGAACAATTTTATGGTGGAAATGTTAAGGCTGACAATACATTTATTTTGTTTCTGATGTTTTTATTTAAACTCATTTCAATCTGTACCTGGAAATCATTCATATTCGTATTTTATATAATAAACACATGTAAAAAAATACAAATATTGTATTAAAATTTGATTCAGCACTTTAAATGGAAATTGACAATAAATATAGAATCGTAAATAAAAGACTACAAGTCGTAACACGCATATGGTATTGAAATTGTTATAAAAATTGAGTTACCTATACATAATATAATCAATGCATAACTATATCTTCTTACTGAAAATATTGTGGGAAGTTCATTTTTGTCAATATCTTGATGCTAACTTTACTTTATGATAAAGAAAAGTGTAATTATTCAAAAAGTATACAGTTTTGATAAGTGATAATCAAAACAAGACCAAGACCAAGACTTTCAAAATCTTGGTCTTGGTCTTGCTGACCCAGTTTTGGTCTTGGGTATACACCTTAATCTTGGTCTTGTCCAAGACTCTTGCAAGACTGTTGCTATTTCCACAATGTATAAAAAAAAACTAAATATCTACCTTTTATATCTATTTAGGTTTTGTGCTATAACTACTAAGATGAAACTTAAGTCCAATATATTATAATATATATTATATAATTAATAGCATAATATTAATAATATAAAACAATCAAATAGCTTAATTTTTATTATAGGTACCGTTTAAAACTACATTTTAAAATATTATGTTTATATTATTTTACTTGTGTTTGTATTTGATGAACCAATTTACCAGCATAATAAACTTTGTAACTTCCTATTACATTTATAATAAATATCAATAGGTAATTTAATAAAATTACTAATTACTCATTATTGACTAATACAATTTTTATGAAAATTAAATTGTTGTTTTTTTAATGTTCACTTTAACAAATAATAATATATATATATATATTTCGTATGACAAAGTAGAGCAACAAATTTAAACATGTAAATAATAACAAACTATATAGAATAGGATACAAATAATAATAATAAGATAAAATAATATAAAATAAAATAAAATAATAATATGTCTAATATGGCAGGTGGTAACTATTATAGCTGAGATTAATTTGGAACTATAAGCTAAAGATTCATGTCCAGATTTTGTATCCAATCAATCACATCCATGTTAGCTGTATGGATATCATTTATAGTGCCTTTGAATGCACGGGACGGGCATTCAATTGCTATATGGGAGATTGTTTGCATATCATTTCCACAGTCACATGAAGGAGTGGTGTGTAATTTCCATTTGTACATCATGTGGTTACATCTTCCATGGCCGGTCCTAATGCGATTTA